>JACXGM010022102.1:0-16897 GCA_016801145.1 Umbra pygmaea | reverse complement strand
CCCCCCTGCCACGCCCGGGTACGGGCTTCAGCCCGGCTCTGATGGCCGCGGGTTCTGACCCGTGTGCAAATTTTCAAGAGTTTTTGAGCATGTTAAGGGCCCCAAAAGTGCCCAAAAGGTAGGAAAATCATAATAATAAATAATCTTAACGAAAACAAAAGGGCCTTAGCCGTTGGCTTGGGCCCTAATAATAATCTTTTGGAAAACAATAGGGCCTTCGCCGTTGGCTTGGGCCCTAACAAGATTGTAACGTACATGCAAATGAAGACATACTTGCAAAACGAACACTTAAATATGTTCTGTAATTATATTGGCATCTTATGTAATTCACCCTCATACATAATATGGTAAACAGAACAAAATCATGTTTAAAACTGATATTCTTGTTGTCTCCATCTGGCGGAGCAGATAGAGGATAGATACAGTCGTATGCAAAAGTTTAGGCACCCCTGACGATTTTCATTTATAAAAATGTGGGGTTTTAGATCAGCAATTTCATTTTGATCTATCAAATAACTGAAGGACACAGTTATATTTCAGTAGTGAAATGAGGTTTATTGGATGAACAGAAAATGTTTAATATGCAGCTAAACTAAATTAGACAGGTGCATACATTTGGGCACCCCAACAGAAATATCACATCAATACTTAGTTGGGCCTACTTTAGCAGAAATAACAGCCTCTAGACGCTTCCTATTGTGTGTAATAAGTGTCTGGATTCTGAATGAAGGTATTTTGGTTCATTTCTCCTTGCAAATCATCTCCAGTTCAGTTAGGTTTGATGGTTGCCAAGCATGGACAGCCAGCGTCAAATCACCCCACAGATTTTCAATGATATTTTGGTCTGGGGAATGGGATGGCCATTCCAGAAGATTGTAGTTATTTCTCTGCATAAATGCCACAGTAGATTTTGAGCAGAGTTTTGGGTTGTTGAAATATCCAGCCCCGGCATAACTTAAACTTTGTGACTGATTCCTCTACATTATTCTCAAGTATCTGCTGATATTGAGTGGAATCCATGCAACCCTCAACTTTAACAAGATTCCCAGTACCAGCACTGGCCAAACAGACTCACAGCATGATGAAACATCCACCAAATTTTACTGTGGGTAGCAAGTTTCTTGGAATGCTGTGTTCTTTTGCCGCCATGCATAATACCCCTTGTTATGACCAAATAAATACATCTTTGTTTCATCAGTCCACAACACGTCCAAAATGTGCGTTTGCATACCTCAAGCGACTCCGTTTGTGGCGTGTGTGCAGAAAAGGCTTCTTGTGCAAAGTGTGCTGAATTGTTGAATGATGCACCGTGACACCATCTGCAGCAAGATTATGTTTTAGGTCTTTGGAATGTGGTCTGTGGGCTGTTTTTGACCGTTCTCAACATCATTTGCCTCTCCAAAACTGTTAAGTCTGTGGTCTTCCATTTCCTCACAGTGGACACTGACAGCTTAAATCTCTGCGCTAACTTTTTGTAGACTTCCCCTAAACCATAATGTTGAACAGTCTTAGTTTTCAGGTAATTTGAGAGTTGTTTTGAGGCCCCCATGTTGCCACTCTTCAGAGGAAAGTCAAAGTGAATAAACAACTTGCAATTGGCCACCTTAAATACCTTTTCTTATGATTAGATGCACCTGTCTATGAAGTTCAAGGCTTAATGAGCTCACCAAACCAATTGTGTGTTCCAATTAATCAGTGCTAGTTCGTTACAGGTATTCAAATCCACAAAATGACAAGGGTGCCCAAATATATGCACCTGTCTAATTTCATTTAGCTGCATATTGCACATTTTCTGTTAATCCAATGAACCTCATTTTACTACCGAAATACCACTGTGTCCTTCAGTTATTTGATAGATCAAAATTATAATGCTGATCCAAACACCCAATTATTTATAAATTTAAATCATGGAAATTGTCAGGGGTGCCTAAACTTTAGCATATGACTGTAGATAGATAGATAAAGTGAATGTTGTTTTCATAGTACAAATGTTGTCATCACCTACAGAATCATAGTGTTCATTTATATGCCTTTAGTTAATTTTATTTTTAAATGTGTGCCATTGTGACGCATGTCTTAACCATTTTGAAAGGTGCAAGAAATTCCATTTGTGCAGAACTATTTCCCATTTACAATTACTTTACTACTGACATCTGTAGCTTATCAGATACAATGGCTGATCTTGTGCTGTTAGTAGATGTGGCAAATGGAAGTATTTGGAGGGAACGCATCTCTAGACAGCAAGAAGACTTGCTGGCAAATGAGGACAAGTGGCTTTTGAGCCGGTTCTTTCTCGGGCCGTCCTTTGGGAGCTGTGCACCTTTTTGGGCCCAGCGTTACAGAGGAACACTCGGAGAAAACCCACCGTGCCAGTCCCACTTCAAGTCCATACAACACTAGGATTTCTGGCGACTGGCATTTTCCAGAGGGAATTGGCTGACAGGCCTGGGATATCTTCGTCAACCCTTAGCCGGGTTATGCCAGACACGGTAGTAGGTATAATAGGGTTGTTGCGTAATTATGTGAAGTTTCTGTACACAGTGGTTTGTAATTGGTGCTATTGACTGCACTCATGTTGCCATAAGGGCACCGAATGAGAAACATTTTTATTCCATCAATGTCCAAAACATCTGTGATGCTGACACATTTCCCCACCCGTGGCAGACACACTTTTGCCATGAAGCGCTAGACGCTATTTGGCATAGACTTTGATATCTGACCACTTTTTTTATTTCAGCCATAGTCCGACTTTCTGAGTTTGCGACAGTCACAGCGTCTTCAACCTTTTGCCGCTCCAACACATTTTTTACATATAGTGATGCCCACATAGTGCCCTCCAAATAACATTCTTCTCTTTTCCACCTCTCCAACAAGAAGATCTACTTCACATTGAGTGAAGTTCCTTTTTTTGGTTTTCCTCTGTGTTTGCCATGATGTCTCAATCAATGAATAATAATTTGGGAGCATTTCACTGACAATTTATGTCCAACTATTGGCGTGACACGAAGCCGCAAAAGCTGCGCCACATTTATGCCCGTTTCAGACATACTCCGTTCCGTCTGCAGTGAGTATGCGGTCCATATTTTCAACACAGTAGCTCTGCTGCTGCAGGTGTTCAGTGTAAAATGGAGACACTTTTTATGATCAAAATTACTTACCCACTTTTGAATTTGTGGAACACAGAAACTTCGGCTCAGTAGTGCACTGCAAATGTGTGATAGCACAATGGCGCGTCATGCTTCTGCACTGCATACGAACTGCAACACGCACCGCATATGCACTGTAGACGGAGTATGTCTGAAACGGGCATTAGAGTTGGTTGTGATTTATTAAGGGAAAATGGTGTAGGACATGCATGCTCATGGTTTTATAAAAATGTGAATATTTTTATGCGTAAGCACGTCTTGTTTTGTCCGTACGCCACTTTTGATGAAAATCCACCACAAGGTTTTATAAATTAGGCCCCCGGCCAGTTAGTCCTGAGGTGTAGTCTAATAGTTAAGGTTGTACTTAGATTTAATAGGACACAAGAAATTACAGTGAGCTCTATTTAAAGCCAAAAAGATTATCCCAACATATATATCAGAATTTTAGTCCCCAGACAAATAAACTAATTCAGCATAGGAAGAAAAACAAGAAACAGTTGTATATAGTTTAGTATTTTCTGGTGGCGAAATTTCTTTAGTTAACAGGTTAGGCACTTCATTAAGAGCTTACACTCAAAGGTCATTCTCAATTCTTTTAAACCATTCTCCTCCAGCAAAGTCATGTGGTCCAATAGAATGACATTTCTAAAGAACAGTAGTAAACTGAATTGTGTTAACAATTAATCACAAAATCCATCTAAAATACAAGCTTAATGGAAGTGACCCGTCTGGGCAGATTGCATACAACATCTGACCTCTGCTTCTATTGACATTTACATTTGTCAGTCATTTATTTTCTTTTATGTATTGACTAAGATGGTGAAAGCCTACCTGATGATGACCTTTCAAATAATTATTTTGACAGGACTGCAAATCTTAGGAAAGAAGTGTGCATAAGGCTAATTTGTATTTATTTTCAGACACATCTTTTCACTGTTTAGCTGAGTAGGACGAAGCTGATCAAAACGCTGAGTTGGGAACATGTATTATAAAGAAAAATATGCAGGCAGCACCACTACACAAGTATACACATAATGTAATACAGAGACAGTGAGAAGCAGAGTACATACAGTATACACTGACTAATGAAAGGAAAATAAACCAGTTGTGGATAACGGAAACACAACAAGTATAGGAAGTCCTTATATGGAGGTGTAATTATATGCAATGTCTGGGTATTGCCACAGGGTAGAGACAGAACCCTTTGGCACATCAGTTCTCCTAGATAGGAGAGCATTACACAACTAATGATACAGTGGTAATGGGTCAACAGTTTTCAGTAGAGTTGTTTGAAACTAAACACAATTTATGCCATGAATGTCTACGGCAGATGGTGGTCACAGATATGGTTCTAGCCTGCTGGCCTTCTCTGTGTATAATTATATTCTGGCATCATTTTTTATACTGTACACAACAAATCTGCTCTAAACGGGGCTCTAGCCCAGCTTACAACAAGTAAACAATGTAATTACATAAAATGTAAGCACTGCACATTGCATTAAATGTCTGCCATTCACTCCAAATATCTATCACGTCCTTGTTAGAATGAGGTCCATTGGGATAGCCAGTAAAATGCAGGCAACACTATACAATCCTGATTAGCTGATAAAACTTTTGCAGTTTGGCCCAGTAGACAAGTCTTTCTGCATTAGAAGAGTGCAGGTTTTTTAACTGCAAGATCCATGGTTTAAATGGACAACTCCAGTGCAAAATGAACCTAGGGGTTAATAACACATTGCTACAGAGTTGACCGTTCTCTGGGTTTTCATGAGCTGTATGCCAAAATCATCAGTATTAAAACAATAAATGACCTGAAATATTTCAGTTGGTGTGCAATGAATCTAAAATATATGAAAGTTTAATTTTTATCATTACATTATGGAAAATAATGAACTTTATCACAATATACTAATTTCTTGAGAAGGACCTGTACATCGTTAAAGTAAAAGTCAAAGTAGTTTCAATGTAGCTAGCTACTTTTTGATAGTAACTTGTAGTGTAGCTGCTTTTCAAAAAAGGTAGCTTGACTGTAGTTTAACTACAATAACTTACAACTAGCTTGTAGTTTGTTAAACTACAGTTTCAGAGTAGCTTCCCCAACACTGCTGGACTGTTTTGTGCCTGTTTGTGCTAGAACAAAAAGCTTGTCATCTTTGTGAAGGGCTGAATAGTGACTTTCCATTGCTGTATAGCTTTAGTAGCTATGTTAAGAAATGTTTGTTTATTGATCACATATATGTCGCATCAGCAGTGCTGAAAATGTGGTTGTCAATTTTGTTGTTACGACTTTATGTAATCCATGCATCTATATAATTTGCTTTAGGCAAAAAACGGTTTGGATAGATTTACAGATGAGATCCTTGCCGTTCTAGCAGTATATAACATGACGGGTTTCGCGCATGTTTACAATATGTAATTAACCGATGTATGTGACTTGCACAAAAAGGTCCCGGTACCGGGTACCCTCGGGATGAAGAGGTTAAAAGAGCACGTAGCTATTCGTGTATCAGCCGCGGTCGGTGGATCTTAATTAGGGAAGACGGGCTCGTATTACGCTCAGAACCGGAGTGAATGGAATGTGTGCAAATCAAAAAAACAATTGGTTTTGTTCGTTGCGCACCATTCCATTCATTCCGGTTCCGAGCGTAATACGAGCCCGTCCTCCCTAATTAAGATCCACCGACCGCGGCTTTCGTGTATATTCCATATGCACTCTCTCTACTCTGTTAATGCTTTACTTAAGAGTGCTGTCTGTTTCCCGGAGCTTTGAAATTAAATACCAACCACCATCTATCTGTCCGCCTGTGAGTCTCCATCCTCATTTCACCAACACCACCGTGACAGTCGCTTAATGCTGATCGTGTATTACAATTTTATTTATCGTATTCTTTCATTTGCAACCCTGACAGTGTGAAACGGTCATGGGAGCAAATAAAAAAAAAAAGGACTGGGGGTGTAAATTAATCAATGTCAAAATACTTGGTTGTTCAACAAGTTCTGTAGGAGTAAATAATAAATATATGTACTGTCTCTACAGTGAAAGGGGATACATTGATGTTGGTCCATATGAAACAGACCATACATTAAAGCATCTGTCACAACAAATGCAACACGATGCATAAAGTCTGTGGAATTGTAAGCGCACAACTTTGATGTATCGCACTGCACTGGCTAAAGAAGCTGACAAAGACACGTCACTCCCTGCGCTGATCTCAGAGAAAGCCAATGGTGACTCCCAGAATGATGACACATTTTTCAATTGAGAATTGATTGGTCAGTAGGCGGTGCTTTTGTTCGGGTTAATTGGCTATCTCAACTATAACCGTCTCTGGAATAGGTTAGTTTTGTAGCATAAGTTAGCATAGCGATGTAACCCGGTAACAGGTGACCCAACGTTGTGATACTGAAAACCCAGGGTTAAACCTGAAGTGACCTCGTTAAGCCCAAATCTTGCTTGGTAGAATAGGCCCCAGGGTTCTCAAACCTCATTCGGATTATTTTCAGTCCCAACCCAAATGTAACACACCTGATTGTAATTAGCTGGTTGATAAGCTGAATGAGGCTACAAACATATGTGGCAGATAGCATTGGTATGTTACGTTCCATTTTGTTTCCAAAAACTTAGTAGAAATAGCCAATAGTATTTGGTATCCACCAAATAACACTAAAGGACAATACTCTACAAGTATTTCATTTATTGTAGAAAAATATCCCCCTCAAACTGTACTTTATTTAGCTATGTATATGGAAGAATGCATTCTCAAACTAACTACAAAGTTAATAAACTCGATTCAGGGGCAGGACCAAAAATAAATCAGGAAGTCATCCAAATGCCTCCCTTAAATCTAGCTGTATTTTTCAAAAACCACTACATTGACGTCACCTTAGTGACATTTAGAGATTTACGGTGGCCCATTTGGGAACATCAGAATGCATTGAGAACGAGTTTTTTAGTGACTTTCATGTCGGAAACATGAATGCCACAATAAATTTGAGGTATTCAGGGTTCTGGAGTATCCCTTTAGTTTCACATTCAATAGAACATTTTCTTTTGATTTATGAGTAAAACAAATGAAAATGGCACAAACAAAAATATTAGGACCCTTAACCTAATATTTTGTTGCACAGCCTTTGGAGACAATAACTACGATCGAGCACTGTCTGTCAAAATGAGATTTCTACACTGCTCGACTGGTAATTTGGCCCACTCTTTCTTGAGCAAACCGCTACAGTTCTCTCAGGTTTGATGTGTGCCTTTTCTCTCTTTTCAGCTCTTTCAACAGATGTTTGATTGGTTTTGGACACATAGAAGGCCACTTCGGAATGGTCCAATTCTCATCCATTCTTGGGTGCTTTTTCAGGTACATTTTGGGTCATTATCCTGCTGGAGAACCCATGACCTGCAACGAAGACACAGCTTCCTGAGACTGGGCTGTACGTTTCACTCCAAAATGTTTTGATAGTCTTCTGATTTCATTTTGCCCTGCACAGATTCAAGGCACATAGTGCCAGAGGCAGCAAAGCCAAAAAAACAAAACATCACTGAGCCTCAGCTGTGTTTCACGGTAGGGCTGTTATTTAGCACTGTAGCTTGTCCCCATGCATTTAGGCAAACATCAGTCTGGCTTTTTTATGTCTTTCTCTTAGAAGTAAAGTCTTCCTGAGTCTTCCACCATGGAGCCCATTTTTATTCAGACAGTGATGGATGGTGTGACTTAACTGTTGCACCTTGAGCATGAACATCGGCTTGGATCTATTTTGATGTTTTCCTTGGTTCTTTCTCCATAATTTGAACAATCCTCTTCATTCTTGGGTCAATTTTCCTCTTGTGCCTACATCTGGGATGGTGGCTGCAGACCCATGGGCTTTAAACTTCTTAATAATATTGCCAAAAGTGCTCGTTGGATCATTAATCTATTGAGGTGGGCTTATAGCCTTTACATTGGCCATGCCTTGCTATTACCTTATTTCTAACCTCCTCAGACAACTCTGGTTTTCCTTCTCTTTCTTGTTCAGTGTGATACACACAATGATACAAAACAGCAGAGTGAGTACTTTTCTGCATTTAAAGTGACTGAATGAGTGATTATGCGGTTGAAGACACCTGTGGTACTAATTAAAAGAGATTTGTTTGCTTGAGGTATCACTACAATATAATTATTTCATTCAAAAGGGTATCGATAATAGATTTACTAATTTGAACACTACAGTACGAGTGGTGCATTATTGAATAAATACTTTTGACCACGTATGTTTATGTGTGATTGGTGTGAACCTACTGGATGGTAGCTCTCAAGGGACAGGGTTAAAGTCCCCTGCTGTAGACCTGACTGTATATACTTTTAATCACCCAACTACTCAAACTAAATATATGCTTTGTGCCTTTTTGGAAATTAATGTGAAAATGGAAATATAAACATTTATCTTTCTTAATGGTGCATGTGTTACTGAACCCAGGCCAGTGGAATAATAGCCCAATGCATTAAGCACTGTCTTACCACAGAAAACAATAACAGTAATAACAGAGGTATGGAAAATCTGTCATGCTGTAATATGTCAAAATGTTTTACACTTTAAAGAACCATTGATGTCACTTCAAGAACATTCTGTGTACCTGAAAGTTTCCATACCTGCTAATAGTTTAATTTGGAACCCTCAGAGCCAATGAAGAACCTTGCTTGAACTGTCCTACAGGTACACATCACTCATCAATATAAATTAGTATGCAATTAAGACTTTGATATATTCTAATCAACCAAATGGTATAATTCTATAAAGGGATTAACCCCAACAAGATGACCAATCAACCATTATTGTTAATTTTTAAAGAATTACTCCAGACCCCTAAACACCCCAACATCATTGTGCTGGTCATTTTTCCCACTCTAAAAACCACTTCTTAAAGCTACACTGTGTATTTCTTTGAGTTGATTCTTAGCAAAAACCCATTTGTTCTTTCACAAATATGTGCTCATTCATGTGTAATTACTTCCACCTAATAATCAAAGTATTTTTGTAAGTGTAGAATCTTCCATTCACAATATATACAATGGTCCCGCTCGAATTGCGGCAGCCATGTTACGCCTCCATTTTTAAAATACATTAGCCAAAGAGGGACATACCTGGAAATTCAAGCTCTGCCATTCGCGCTTTTACACAAGTGGCGCCGTGACGATGCCAGGGGGAGACTACTCATGACTGCCGGGAAATTTCAAAGTCTGTTGAAGATGTAAGATCATGCCTGTTCTCGAGGACATGTAATAGTAGCGCTGGCTCAAGTTGTAAAGTGGGCAAGAACGTTCGCCTGGCAACACAAACTGGGGTTTTTCGTTCCAAAATAATAGCTCTCGTGATTCATTGCAATAATCACTGTTTATTCATTGCATAGGTCGTGTCCATGTTCATGTTTTTCTAAAATTAGTATTCTGTTTGAATAAAACAGACTCTAGTGAATGTTTTTTAAATGTAATCATGTTTTCACATGAGACACTGACAATATATTCAATCAAATTGTGTGTAAAACATATTTGTTACTTTTATCAATAAAACATGTTAAATTATTATTTTTTCTATCACATGCTCTTATTGTTTCTTTACACACAATACAATTGCATTTGTTTATAATTCACGGGCTGTGTAGTGAATTAACCTCTTAAGGATCGGGCCCGAACAAAAGCACCGCCTACTGTTGGGTGAGTCTTCATACACAACGTGATTTGCGGTAAAGTTGCATGATGTTTCTGATTGTTTCACATAACAAAATTGATTGTAACAACAAAAACAATACATTTTATTGCTGGGACCCTTTTGACAACGAATCCGAGAAAGATAGCTGACTGTAAGTACATTTTTCTTTGTCAGCCGTGGATGTATTAGCTCAGTCCCAATAACGGACGGTTTTGTTTACATTGCACTCAAGTCACATAATAACATGGCTTTTTATTATTGTTATAGCTATTGTAAATCGGATATGTTTGCTAAATTCTTGAAATTCTAAGCTTTCTGTACATATAAGCCATGTATATGCAGAGTTAAATCTGCACTTGTGAGAAATGATTCTATTCACCTTCTTTATTCATTGGCCCAACTCTCCCGCGGCCGGTAGCGTGAACCCGAAGAGGTTAACAATGATTATTGCAATGAATCAAAACGAGCGCTATTGTTTTGAAAGAAAAAACGAATATCCAGGTTCACGTTGCTGGTATAATAACGCGAGGGGCTTCAGTTGCTTCACATATACATTTTCACCAGTAGATCGGAGCAGATCTTATAAAATGCACCTTTAATGCCTGTTTTACTTCCAAAGATGGCCACCAAAAGTATCCAGAAATGTGAACAGTAATGTCACTTTACCGAGTGAAGAATCTGAAGGTACACAGCCCATTGTATTAAGCTTTTTGTCAGTGTTCAATTAATATCCATAAATGGAAACAGGAATGGGTGGGCTGTGAACACCATCTGTGTGTAGCATCAAAACAATTTTAATATACAAACTGTCTCTCATCCCCCGTCACATATCAATTAAATTTAAGTAGGACAGAGTGACCCTAGTCCTATGGGGGGTCTGCGTGTGGTAGTGGGCTAAGTCGCTGCATTGCAGGACATTCTATGTCACGATGGTCATGGGTTTGAGCCTGACCATGGGTTCTTTAGTTTCCCTGGGCCTCCTGTATGAGGCAGTGCATAATTGGCATAGCGCTGCCCAGGATTTGGGTTAGATTAGTCAGATTATCTAGCCTACCACGTCACTTTCCAGCAACTCCTTGTGTTCAGATTGGGTGCCTGTAAATTCAATTGCGGAATTGAATTTGGTGAACGTAATCGTCCTGTGCATGATCCGACTAAAGACTTCCGTGTTGGGTGAACAGTGCGACAGGAATCAGTGGCTTGGTCAACATGTGGTTGGATGAACCATGTGCGCATCCCTCGTCATCCCACAGACCTGTACAAGGAGTTGCTGAGCTGTTGACAAGGCAGTATTAGAGAGGGAATTGGGCGACAAACTTAAAATATCACAAAAACAGCCTTTTTCATTGAAAACCGGTCAAAAGTGTCTGTCGCCGTGTTGGAATGCAAAATGGGCCAAGCAGCCATGAGAAAGTTGTCCAACTGCAAGGACAGTGCAGGGGGAGTTAAAATACCTACTACTATTGATACTCAAGACACGTTCTCATTTTCTACACTGCAAAAAGCCTTTTCTGACAACTGCGTCTGAAGCCGAGCCTCAAATATAGCTATCTTAGCAAGACTGTGATTACTACAGCTGCAGTAAGACATGCTACTTAGTTTGGCTGGTCGTAGAAGTAGAAACTCCTGTCCAAAATAGCTTCCGGAGTTGAAAACGTTGAATGAAAAAAGTGAGTGGAAAAGTAATATAGTGCGTTGTAGAATCGTAAAATAGAGAGAATTTTATCTAGATCAGGGGTGGGCAAAATACAATTAAAAAAATAATTCCAAACCCTTCAAAGCTGACTGACACAACTTATCTCCAGAAGCGTACATGCTGAAAACAAATGCGGAGAAATGTTTGGTACTTTTCACTTTTTTTTGGGTAACAGACAGAAATCAGTAAGTGTAAATTATAGTTGGGTTTTAAAAAATGTATAGGGAAATAGTACAAATATTTAGGCAACTGTAATGGATTTTACAGTGATGTTCATCATGTTTTACAAGTATTTTACAATAATTAAATTAACAAAAAATGTAACACTCTTTTTTTGGCTCTATATGACTAATCATGATTCTTCTGAATCCAAAACTAAAAGGCACAAAGTATGACCATTTCAGAAGGCAAAATATCAACATAGTGCCAGGTGGACTTCAAGCCCTTAGAACTTGAAGGTTTCATTATATTTGAAATAAGGATTTTTGACTCAAATGAATTTTCATGTGCGCTGTTGTCTGAATCGCAGGTGTCTGTGAGTACGCTACATAGTCTTGAAACAAACAGTAGTCAGAGCTGCAGCTTGTCAACAGGCAACTGCTTGGGGCCCCAAGGCCGCTAGGGGGCTCCCAAGGGCTGACCAACCTAGGGCCAAAACAGACTCTAGAATCGGCCCTGACAGTAGTAATTAAATTCTGAAGAGTCAAACAAGGAAATGGTCTAAAAAAACAAAACATTTATTTTCTGTAGGATACACAGGTAACTGTGTAGGGGCGGGGCTAATTTGATGAAGTAACATTTCCTATTTTTAAAGGAGTGTTCCACAGTAAATCAGTTTCATAGTATACCATTTACAAACGTTACCATAGATGATTTATGTCATATACACGTCTGTTCTTTTTCAATATATCAGAGAAAAGCCGATTATATATTTTAGTTCCTTTCGCATCCACTGGGGTGCTTCTGTATCCGTCTAAAATTGAGTTACCACAACTCCCAGAATTCCAAGCGAATTTAGTGCCTGTCCCCGCTTGAACACACCGACACAAAACATGGGCAATTCAACAGCACACCTCTGTAGAGCTTGACGGTAGAAAGTTATACATATTTGAAATTGTAGTCTAATTTCTATTCATCATGCCCGTTTGGTGTTCTGTACCTGGTTGCAGAAATTACAAGCAAGCCCAAAAAGAAGAAGTAATCTTTCACACTTTACAATAGGCTATAAAAAGTTAGTGTCCGCAGTTGGCATTTCAGGTCGGAAGATTATGAAAGGGATCTACGTGCTAAATTAACCGGCAATACAGCCCGAAAGCGGCTGAAAAGCGATGCAATCCCATCCATCTGGAAAGAGTAGCCTATATATAGTAAGGTATAGTAATTTATCCACTCAGCTAGCTACTAAATACAGTTGGCACAGTACACATACAGTACAATAACATTACCACACAGACACGATGTGTGCTCCATTATCAAGGTACAGAAAATAGGTTTAATAAACTTACTCATCATTGTCTTCCTGCTACGTCTCTCTCCATGTGTGCTGGAAAACTCCAGTGATTCAGTGACGCATATGCGGTCGTCAGTCATTTTCGGTTCAAGCCAAACAAGTAAAGCTTGTTCATGATCATTGTAGGAAGTGCTTTGTTCTTCAGTAGACATGGATGGACATATTCCCACAGAAGCAATTAGAATTTAACCGCATTTCAACTGTATTATCTGTAGAACATGCTGCCTGAATATCAAACTCCATTCATTGTAAATGTTCTTCGGTGTACTCGGGCACAAACATGTATGGTTGGATGTCACTCAGAATGTAAAAGCAAGTTGTAAAATTCCTCATCTGGAAATCCTAGGTTATTAGCAACTGTGTTACCAGCAACTTTGTTTACGAAATGTTTCACAGAATTTAGAGAACATGCTGGGTGGGCGGGGCTTGGAACAAGGAAGCCAGCGTTGTAGTTCTCTACATACTGAAAAAAATCATACCACCTCGTCTATTTAGCATTAAAACGGCTGATCGAACCATCACAGAAAGACAAGCTATACCTTAAAAAATCAAGGACAACCGAGGCTTTAAGAGAGTAGGTTTGAAAGCCAGATCAGTATAACAGGGATGCTTATTTTCGCGACCGAATACACGCCTACATTCATTTTCCTATATCCACAGTCGATTCATACCATGGGGTGACGTCAGCGAGTGAAAATTCCCCGCGAAATTTCTAATCTTGCTCCTACACTAGCCAGGCATGTATTAAACATATCTCACTGTTCTACAAATGTCTGGGAGAAGCTACTAGCAACTCCAGATCGCTGTAGGGTGAAGTATCCCTTTAACGCATCGCTATAAAATGCGGCCCTTTACTTGGATTCAAAAGCTCAATGTGCCCCTCAAGCAAAAAGGTTTGTCCACCCCTGATCTAGATGATAAAATATAAAAAACTAAAATAGTTTGGCAATTGGCTAAGCAGCTAACAGCAACCAAGAAGGTTTTTTTGTCCTGAACTTTACTTTGTCAAAACCGCACCCATCTTCCTTAGACCTACCTTTGTGGTTTGATTACAGCTATTTTTTTCTGTGAAATTAGTGAATTTGAAAAATTCCCCCAAAATGCATCTGTATCTGTTAAACCAGCTAAATTATCTGTACTCGGAATGGGAGTGGCCTGAATCAGAAGTGGGCATGGCCCAAACCAGAGGTTTTACATTTATGCCTGAAATTGATATAGGTTGATAAGAAGTTGCAAAATTTAGTAAAGAACTACAGAACAGCCTCAGAATAGAGCTTCAGAGCAATATGTTTGATCACAAGAGTAAGATAACTATTTAAATTGCAATAGAGTCTGTGTGTGTGCTGTGCAGTGCAGTCAAACCGTAGGCTATATTATATATATCTTATAATATTTAAAGCCTAAACAAAGCCTATATACAGTGGGGAGAACAAGTATTTGATACACTGCCAATTTTGCAGGTTTTCCTACTTACAAACTTGTAGAGGTCTGTAATTTTTTAAACGACTTTGAAATAATGAATTTGCATTTTATTGCATGACATAAGTATTTGATACATCAGAAAACAGAACTCAATATTTGGTACAGAAAACTTGTTTGCACTTACAGAGATCATACGTTTCCTGTAGTTCTTGACCAGGTTTGCACACACTGCAGCAGGGATTTTGGCCCACTCCTCCACACAGACTTTCTTCTTCATATTTCGGGGCTGTCACTGGGCAATACAGACTTTCAGCTCCCTCCAAAGATTTTCTATTGGGTTCAGGTCTGGAGACCTTGAGAGGCTTCTTACAGAGCCACTCCTTAGGTGCCCTGGCTGTGTGTTTTTGGTCGTTGTCATGCTGGAAGACCCAGCCACAACCCATCTTCAATGCTTTTACTGAGGGAAGGAGCTTCTTATTCCTCCAAACACTGCGAGTGAAGTTTAGACCTTAAAGCTCTACTTTTGTCTCATCAGACCACATGACATTCTCCCATTCCTCCGCTGGATCATCCATATGGTCATTGGCAAACTTCAAATGGGCCTGGACATGCGCTGGCTTGAGCAGGATTTAAATCCATGGTGTAGTGTGTTACTAATGGTTTTCATTGAGACTGTGGTCCCAGATCCTGCCGTGTAGTTCTGGGCTGATTTCTCACCTTCCTCATGATCATTGATACCCCACGAGGTGAGATATTGAGTCCCAGACCGAGGGAGATTGACTGTCATCTTGAACCTCTTCCATTTTCTAATGATTGCTCCAACAGTTGTTGCCTTCTCAACAAGCTGCTTTCTTATTGTCCTGTAGCCCATCCCAGCCTTGTGCAGGTCTACAATTTTATCCCTGATGTCCTTACACAGCTCTCTGGTCTTGGCCATTGTGGAGAGGTTGGATTCTGTTTGATTGAGTGTATGGACAGGTGTCTTTTATACAGGTAACAAGTTCAAACAGGTGCAGTTAATACAGGTAATGACTGGAGAACAGGAGGGCTTCTTAAAGAAAAACTAACAGGTCAGTGAGACCGGGAATTCTTACTGGTTGGTAGGTGATCAAATACTTATGTTGTGCAATAAAATGCAAATTAATTATTCAAAATTCATGCAATGTGAATTTTTTGATTCCGTCTCTCACAATTGAAGTGTACCTATGATGAAAATTACAGACCTCTACATGGTTTGTAATTAGGAAAACCTGCAAAATCGGCAGTGTACCAAATACTTGTTCTCAAAAAGTATTTAGTCAGCCACCAATTGTGCAAGTGCTCCCACTTAAAAAGATGAGAGGCCTGTAATTTTCAGAATTTTCAAAAATCCAGAAAATCACATCGTAGGATGTTTAATGAAATTATTGGTAAATTATGGTGGAAAATAAGTATTTGGTCACCTACAAACAACTACCTGCTTGAGCGGTATGGATTCGAGGGAAGGGACAGCATATATATTTGTAGATGGCATTGTAGTTTTATGTGCACATAAAATTGCCTGTCTGAGGAGAGGCAACCAAGTATGGCTGTAGAGGAAGACTGGGGTATTGAAGAAATTTTCGAGGACAATGAAACAGGAAGGGTGACCATGGTCCTCTTTTCACTGGACATGTCCTCTTTGATTACCGTTGTTTCAGCAAAACTGTATTGCGCTAGCTACACGAACGCAGAGTTTTTTCATAGTCGAACACAGATTTTTTTTCAGAATAATAGCCCTCATTCCAATGCATGAAATAATCTTTGTAAATTCATTTTAAAGCTAGTGAATTATAATCAAATCAAATTATGTTCTGTGGTTAAGGAACTATTAAAATAGTTTGATAGGAAAAAAAGATTAATGTTTTTGATAACGATTGTTAAAGATATGCAGTACACTAAATGTGAATATATTGTCTCATTTAAACAAAACTATTCCTCGTGCCGAAACCTGTGCTATGGATACATGTTCAATAGGATGTGTTTAACCCAAATATAGTCTCAAACCCTCAAATACTTGAGGCAGTATAGCCAACCAAATTTTATTTGATATAATTCACTATCTTCAAAATGAATTTACAACGATTATTTCATGCATTAGAATGAGCGCCATTATTCTTAAACAAAAAAAATATTTTTCCTTCACTTAAATTGCTGCTGTCAAAGTTAGTCATTATTCTCTCACACACAAACACACACGCCAATGTATTGTGACAAACATTGTATTTGACTTTCATTGATTATAGTAATGTACATGGCGGCGCACCATCGATTGCCTACTGGGAAGTAGTTGCTACACATTTAAACGATCAGCAATTTCTTGCCAGCCTTTCTCTTTTGTTTGATTAATTGCTGCGGTATTCCTTTTTTGGTAATCATATGTTTCGAAAAGCAAACGCTGCTCAGTCGCGGTGAACA
>JACXGM010022101.1:0-16882 GCA_016801145.1 Umbra pygmaea | reverse complement strand
AACTGCACATTCAACTGCACTTTTCTATCTTTCTCCCTTACCCGACCCATTGTGTTATTCTTGTGTATTTGTATTCATGTGTAACTCTGTCTGTACTTGCACCTTTGCTTTATCTTGGCCAGGTCGCCGTTTTAAATGAGAATTTGTTCTCAACGAGCCCACCTGGTTAAATAAAGGTTAAATAAATAAAAAATAAATAAATATTGTAAATAAAATCTACCAAAATAAAAGCATGGGATTTAATTTTACTTATTTAAGTTCATCTAAGTCTTAAGGAACTATATTGAGCCATTACATCACTTCCTGTTCCACTAGGGTATAAAAATGAGTTAACACACATGCAATATCCCTTTGTCATCCAACACCATGAAGTAAATGAAAGAACTGGCAGTTCAAAAGAGACATATGCCCATAGACCTTCCTAGATCAAGAAATGGCTACAAG
Source organism: Umbra pygmaea (assembly GCA_016801145.1). Lineage (NCBI taxonomy): Eukaryota > Metazoa > Chordata > Actinopteri > Esociformes > Umbridae > Umbra > Umbra pygmaea. The sequence goes on along the minus strand of JACXGM010022101.1, from coordinate 16,438 downwards.
AAGATGCACAAAAATTGAATATACTACTGAGCACTGTTAGAGCAATTATAAAAAAAAGATATGGAACGGTTGAAAACCTCACGGGTAGAGAAACAAATGCATTTTGGACCTCAGGATAGGGAGGAGGATGGAGAGAGAAGCAACAGAATCCCCAATAATCACTGTGAAAGAGTTGCAGTCCTTGGTGGCGTCTTAGGGTCACCAGGTTTTAAAATTACAATTTCAATTATGACTGGAAGAAAGTGCTCTGGTCAGCTGAGACCGAAATTTGAACGTTTTGGTCATATACAGCATCTGCATGTTTGGCGTTGAAACAGAGATGCATATAAGGAGAGGCCCCTCATACCCATGGTGAAATATGGTGGTTGTCACGATCGTTGGTGTGCTGCATGTGTAGAGGAGAGAGGAGGACTCAGGCAGGCAGTGCGGCAAGCGTATTTGCTGGATTTATTGGAGTAGATCCGGGAAACACAGGGCAAACGGGTTGCATATAACAATATCTAACACTATAGACCACGTGCTATCAACAGCTGGATATGCATATAACAAGAACTAACACTATAGACCACATGCTATCAACAGCTGCACGGAACGCTGAATACTTCACACACAATTATACTTCTCCTGGGAATACGCACACTCTTCATACATGGAGTGACTGGCACAACGTCAGGAAGGAAGTATATAACAAACACTCACTGTATCTACACATGGACTTAGGTGACTCACTTTTCACAACTTTGCTTGAAGAAATCCCGGACCGACCTCCAATATGTTTTGCACATACACCAACATGACAATATAATAATGAATCACGCCTTCTTCTCTCTCACCTAGGACTAATATGGGAACCGAACCAGCTGACAGTGATTAGGTGATTAGCTTGCTCGGCTCCCAATCAGTACCCAAGTGAAAGAGAGGAAGGCGCTACATAGCACACAACACAAAACTATAATATACATTTTACCATAAATCAAAACCACAGTACATACGCACTGGATTAATAATAAAACAAACTCAAAGATCTACAGTAAACCTACATACAATGAGTCCATCTCTCAGTTCATAACGGAACGGGAGTCCCACTCCGGGACCCCATTACAGTGGTGGGTCAGTGATGTTTTGGGGCTGTTTTAATTCCAGAGGTCCAGGGGCACTGGTCAAGGTTGATGGCATAATGAATTCCATCAAGTATCAGGCAATGTTGGCTGACAATCTGGTTGCCTCTGCCAGAAGGCTGGTACTTGGCTGTAGGTGGATTTTCCAACAAGACAATGACCCAAAACATACCTCAATATCCATAGAGGAATGGTTATGTGACAACAAGATCAATGTTCTGCCATCTGGACCTCAATCTAATCAAAAACCTGTGGGCTGAGTTGAAGAGGGCAGTTGAGTGCAAACCCAAGAATGTGAAGAATCTTAAAAGGATTTGCATAAAGGCATGGTCCAAAATCCCTACAAATGTGTTCCTTATCCTTGTCAAACATTACAGGAAGAGACAACATGCTGTTATCCTTGCAAGAAGTGGTTGCACTAAGTACTGAATAAGGAGTGCCTGTGACGTCTCCACCCCTGCCCTGCTGTTTCCACCCTTCTACATCTCCAGAGTATTGAGGACTACGTAGTTCTAGCCCTCTCTATGTTTTGTTTTCTGTTCATTTGCAGTCACAGGCTCTAGGTTTCTTTAGGGCACTCTCTAGCCTTACACACACAGGTGCACCCGATTATTTAATAAGGACTGATCATCTGTTGAATGGGTTTTAAGCCCTGAGTTCCTGTTATACCTTGCTGAATATTATCCGTATTTGACGTGTCTATGTTATTGCCCAGTGTTTTTGTGAAACATTTTCTGCCTCTGTTCTTGAAAATAAAACTCTGTGACTGCACCTGCCTCCTCTCTCTTCCTGGAACGTTACAGAATATCAGCCGCTTACTTGGAGACAGCAGGTAACAGAGGTTCTAAAGAAGCTTTGGAGGAACGCAACCGGGTGCTACAACAGCACCATAATCAGTTGGGCCATTTGGAAGTGGCTATGGAAGAGGTCCTCCAGCGCCTCAGACGGATGGATCCTTCTGCGTCGCCAGCCCCTCCCACTACTTTGCCTGTGTGTCCGTCTCCTCCGGTGAGCCCCGCTGGGCATTTGGATGTCGCCCTCCCGGAACGCTAAAACGGCCATCCTGAGAGATGCCAGGGATTTTTTCAGCAATGTGAGTTATACTTATACGCATAGGACCGGACGTCAGGGGATGGACCGAGCCAAAATCGCTACCGTTATATCCTTACTCACGGGGAAAGCCTTGGAGTGGGCGACGGCTCTATGGGAGAGGGCGGACTCCGTGACGGAAGTGTATGACACCTTCATTGACCACTTCCGGGCTGTGTTCGACCACCCGCGGTTGGGGAGAGAGCGAGGAGATCGGCTACTCCATATTCGTCAGGGCAACCGCACCACCGCTGAATATGCCCTTGACTTCCGCACTCTGGCTTCTGCCAGTGGGTGGGACGAGGTCGCCATTCTCTCCCTGTTTCGTGAGGGTCTCCACGAGGAGGTAAAAATCAAATTGGATTGTCGCGACGAGGAGGCTGACTTGGACCAGCTGGTTAAGATGGCGGTGAGATTGGACCATCTCCTCCAGGCAGGGAAGAGGACCCCAGGATGCACCGCTCCAGCTATGTTGAGGATGGAGAGGGAGGAGGCTATGGAAGTGGACACCACTCGTATCTCTCCGGCGGAGAGGAGCCGATGTCTTTGGTTGGGCCTTTGTCTATACTGCGGGGAGGAGGGGCACATCCTGGCCCACTGTCACAACATCAGGGGTCCACCACGCCCACAGGAGAGGGGGCAGCTCTCCAACACCAAGGTAGGACTGACGGTGTCTAGCATAACTATATCCCATACTGTGTTTATCTTAGCTATAGCGTTGAGTGAGTATCCTGCCATCAGTCCTCTGTTAGCCTTGTTGGACACAGGAGATGCTGGTAACTTCATTGATGAAGGTTTGGTGAGGGCTTGGAACATACCCACGAAAGACCTCGAGGCTCCCATTCTGGTAATGGCAGTGGATGGTAGGCCCGTTGGAGGTGATAAGGTTACACAAAAATATACTCCATTGTGTCTGTCTATTGGGAATTGTCACACAGAACGAATACGGTTCCGTGTAATTTCTTCTCCTTCTCACCCCATTGTCCTAGGTATGCCTTGGTTGAGTACACATGACCCCCTTATAGCCTGGAGAGAGAGACGCATCCTTCAGTGGTCCCCTGAGTGCCAAAAGACATGTTGCTCTGTCCCTGTGTGCACCACCTCCATAGAAAGCCCTGCTCCTGTTCGCGATCTGTCTACCGTTGTGCCCACAGAGTACCTGGACATGAGGGAGGTTTTTTCAGAGACCAAGGCTGCCTGTCTCCTGCCTCACCGGCCTTGGGACTGCGCTATAGACCTGCTCCCGGGAGCGCCGCTACCCAGTAGCCGCATCTACCCACTGTCCGTCTCCGAGACTGAGGCCATGGAGAAGTACGTGCAGGAAAGCCTTGCGCAGGGACACATTAGACCCTCCACCTCCCCTGTTTCCTCCAGTGTGTTCTTCGTCAAGAAGAGGGATGGAGGCCTGCGGCCGTGTGTGGATTACCGGACCCTAAATGGCAGCACCATAAAGTACAGGTACCCTCTTCCCATCATACATGCCACTGTTGAACAGATGACCGGAGCTAAACACTGTACTAAATTTACGCAGTGCGTATAACCTCATTCGAAATGAGAGAGGGAGACGAGTGGAAGACGGCCTTTAGTACCACCTCGGGCCATTATGAATAGCTGGTGATGCCATATGGCTTCACAAATGCACCATCCGTATTCCAGGCATTCATAAACAAGATCTTCCGAGACCTGCTGGGACGGTATGTAGTAGTATATATAGACGACATTCTGGTCTATTCCCCCACCTACGATCTACACATTCAACACGTCCGGGAGGTATTACGCAGACTGCTCATCCATCATTTATATGCCAAGGCAGAGAAGTGTTTATTTCACCAATCTTCCGTGTCTTTCCTGGAGTACAGGATTTCTGATACAGGCCTGGAGATGGAGGTGGACAAGGTAGAGGCGGTCAGGTCATGGCCCATCCCGACCTCGGTTAAGGAGCTCCAGCGTTTCTTTGGCTTCGCCAATCATTACAGGCAATTAATTCGGTCCTTGGGATCCATCGCTGCGCCCCTAACCACTTTGCTATGCGGGGGCCCCGTTGTCTAGCCTGGAACGAGGCTGCAGAGACCGCATTCACCACCATGAAGACCAGGTTCACGACAGCCCCCATCTTGAAGCACCCCGACCCTGACCTCACGTTCGTGGTGGATGCCTCGGAAGCGGGGGTGGGAGTGGTTTTGTTGCAACGCCAGGGTTGCCCTTCTAAACTCTATCCATGCGCCTTTTTCTCCCGAAAGTTCAGTCCGGCCGAGCGCAACTATGACGTGGGGGTTAAGGAGCTCTTGGCTGTGGTGGAGGCGGTAAAGCAGTGGAGACACTGCCTCGAGGGGGCGAAACATCCGTTCCCCGTGTGGACTGACCATTGCAACCTGGAGTATTTGAAGGTGGCCAGGAGTCTCATCTCCTGACAGGCTAGGTGGGCTCTGTTTCTCACTCAGTTTGACTTCACCATCACCTACCGACCCGGCTCTAAGAATGCCAAGGCGGATGCCCTATCGCGCATGTACGAAGCTGACCCCAAGAACACGGAGGAGGTTTCCTTCATCCCCTCCGCACGCTCAGTCGCGCCCATCCTCTGTGGAGTGGATGAGGACATCCGTCGGGGACAGGTAACACACCCTCCTCCTTCCACCTGTCCTCGTGACCTTCTGTATGTTCCCCCCGACTACAGGGACCGTCTGCTGATTTGGGCGCACACTTTCCCAACGTCTGGGCACACTGGCATTCGGCGGACTCTGGATGCCCTCCGGGCCAAGTACTGGTGGCATCAGATAGCGCGTGACGTTAAACGGTACGTTGCCTCCTGCTCTACATGCGCGCAGAGCACCAGCCCCCAACACCTACCTTACGGTAAGCTGCACCCCTTCCCCATTCCACAAAGGCCATGGTCCCATCTGTCAATAGACTTCCTCACCGATCTGCATGTATCAAAAGGAAACACTGCTATCCTAGTCATTGTTGACTGCTTTTCCAAGTCATGTAAATTGATACCTTTCCCTGGTTTGCCCACTGCGCTCCAAACAGCTGAAGCCCTGTTCACCTTTGTGTTCCACAATTATGGCATCCCTGAGGACAACATATCAGACAGTCGGGGACCCCAATTCATCTTGAGGGTGTGAAAGACCTTCATGGAGCTGCTGGGTGTAGCGGTGAGTCTTACATCACGTTACCACCCCCAATCAAATGGTCAGTCAGAAAGAGTCAACCAAGAGATCAGGAGGTTCCTTCATGCGTATTGCAGAGACTACCGGGGGACTGGGCGGACGGCCTGCCATGGGCCGAATACGCCCAGAACTCATTGAGACATGCCTCAACTAATCTAACACCGTTCCAGTGTGTCTTAGGGTTTCAACCCCCTCTAGCGCTGTGGCATCCCAGCACCTCGCAGATACCAGCATTGGACGACTGGTTCAGGAGGGCGGAGGCTCTGTGGGAGGCTGCCCATACCCGCCTGCAACGCGCCGTGCATCGCCAGAAGACCCAGGCGGACAGACGCCGTAGTGAGGGTCCCGTGTTCCGACCAGGCGTTCGGGTCTGGGTATCCACACGAAACATGTCCCTCTCTGCCCCATGCAGCAAACTCTCTCCCCGTTACATCGGGCCTTGTCCTGTACTCAGACAGATCAACGAGGTCAGTTATATGCTCCAATTACCAACCCACATGCGTATCTCACCTACCTTCCATGTCTCCCTCCTTAGGCGGGTGGTCCGGGTCCCTTGGAAAATGAGGCGCCGGGTGAAGCTCCTCCTCCTCCTCTCCGTATCAATGGTGAAGACGCCTACGCTGTCCGCTCTCTACTGGACTCCTGGCGACGACAAGGTTGTCTGCAATATCTTGTCGACTGGGAGGGATACGGGCCTGAGGAGAGGAGCTGGGTTCCTGCGCAGGACATCCTCGACCCGTCCCTGTGTCGGGACATCCACCGCCGTCGCCCTGACCGACCCACTCCCTGTCCCCGGGGGAGCCCTTGCTCTCTCCCTTCCTCCTCCGCGTCTCAGAGGGGGGGGCTCTGTGACGTCTCCACCCCTGCCCTGCTGTTTCCACCATTCTACATATCCAGAGTATTGAGGACTAGGTAGTTCTAGTCCTCTCTATGTTTTGTTCTTTGTTCATTTGCAGTCACAAGCTCTAGGTTTCTCTATGCCACTCTCTAGCCTTACGCACACAGCTGCACCCGATAATTTAATAAGGACTGATCATCTGTTGAATGGGTTTTAAGCCCTGAGCTCCTGTTATACCTTGCTGAATATTATCCGTATTTGACGTGTCTATGTTATTGCCCAGTGTTTTTGTGAAACATTTTCTGCCTCTGTTCTTGGAAATAAAACCCTGTGACTGCACCTGCCTCCTCTCTCTTCCTGGAACGTTACAGTGCCAATAGTTATGGAACCTTGATATTGGTGAAATTATTTTGTGATGAATAATTGTATGAGTTTGGTTGGTTCCATTGCAACATTTATAAAGTACAGTATTCCTCAGATGTTGGAATTGTGAGTTTATCTTTATAAATATATTGGTTTTGTTTTTACAGTTTTGTTTGTGCATTGCCATTCAGGGGTGCCAGTCATTTTGGAGCTCACTGTATACAGGTACAGTATCAAACTTACCCTCTAAGCGTTGTTCATTTCCAACAACAGCGCTCCTGCTTTCAGAGGCTGGATAGGGTTCGTGGAGACTAAATGCCTCTGCCCTATATTTCCATTTGACCTTTTGACCCTTTCAGCCGGACCTGATTGTGCTCAAGGAGGTGTACAAGGTCATGTCTGTAGATTCCCTGGCCTCCTCCCATCCACTCTCTACTAGAGAAGAAGACATCCTGGAGCCAGCTCAGATTAGTGAGCTTTTTGATTCAATCACCTACAGCAAGGTATGTATCCATCCTGGTCTAGCAATGTTCTAGTAAGTAATCAGACATCTTTTAAAAGGCATCATGTTTACTGTAGAATCATTTTGATCCGAGTCCATGTGACATGAACCAACAGGAATGCACAGCATGATAGATATGTAAAGACAGTAGCGATAAAACTTACGCATGTATAGATATGGAAAGACAGTAGGGCTACAACGTACGTGTGTATAGATATGGAAAGACAGTAGGGCTACAACGTACGTGTGTATAGATATGGAAAGACAGTAGGGGTACAACGTATGTGGGTGTAGATATGGAAAGACAGTAGGGGTACAACGTACGTGTGTATAGATATGGAAAGACAGTAGGGATACAACGTACGTGTGTATAGATATGGAAAGACAGTAGGAATACAATGTTTGTGTGTATAGATATGGAAAGATAGTAGGGATACAACATACGTGTGTATACATATGGAAAAGCATACGTGTGTAATGGTGTGATGTTCCAGGGAGCTGTAGGGATACAGCATACATGTGTATAGATATGGAAAGACAGTAGGGATACAGCATACATGTGTAATGGTGTGATGTTCCAGGGAGCTGTAGGGATACAGCATACATGTGTAGTGGTGTGATGTTCCAGGGAGCTGTAGGGATACAGCATACATGTGTAATGGTGTGATGTTCCAGGGAGCTGTAGGGATACAGCATACATGTGTAGTGGTGTGATGTTCCAGGGAGCTGTAGGGATACAGCATACATGTGTAGTGGTGTGATGTTCCAGGGAGCTGTAGGGATACAGCATACATGTGTAATGGTGTGATGTTCCAGGGAGCTGCTGTTCTGAGGATGCTGTCAGAGTTTCTAACAGAGCCCGTCTTCGCCAGAGGACTCAGTGTGAGTGTTGTTCACATCAATTCATTAACATTAGCACTCATTACTGTAAAGAACCAAAACTGATTCCATAATAAACGTTTGTACTAATTACTGTAAAGAACCAAGAATGATTCCATCCTAAACATTAGCACTGATTACTGTAAAGAACCAAAACTGATTCCATAATAAACGTTAGTACTAATTAATATTATAATAGTAATAATAGTAATTATAATAATTAAGGCATAGAGTTTTCTAAATATAAATATATTCAACCAACAAAGGTATAGGATTTAACTAACACAAACAGCACTTTACATGAACAAGACTAATACTAAGGCGTCTATATTCCAATTCACTGTAAAAAAGTTCTAGGCTTTCACTACCATACCGAACTTTAAACAAACAAGCTTTTTAACACAAAGGCATAAACCGAGTTGACTGGGCTACAAACAAAAGTATTCATGGAATAGATATGACTGAGCTACACTCTAAGATATTCCTAGAAAAGATAAACAACTTAAATAAAATAGGACTGGACCCCCTGAAGGTACTCAAGATACCAAGTTGACATGACTGAGAAACAGGAACGGAAAGAGACAAGGGGAGTGGAGACACAATGACCCAGCAACAACCTGAACAAACACTAGGGCTTAAATACAGAGGGACTAGGGCAGAGATATTCATCTCTGGACCTCGAAGCCAGATCCACTCCACTTTTTCATTGCAACCCTCTAATCTGAGACTTATTTAGACCTGGGACACCAGGTGAGTCCAATTAATGTTGAGGTAGAACAGAAAACCAGCAGGCTCCGGACCCCGTAGGGTTAGAGTTGAATACCCCTGGACTAGGGGTACAAACAAGACACAGCTGAACCACGTATACAGATAATTACAATACACTTGGATGGGTTTACACATTCCACCACAAGAGGGAGACATATAAACCAAGGAATGAATGCTGAGCCATAAAAACATAAAGCGACATGAACTGAATAGAAATAAATACTAACACAGACCTGAAAACGGATTAAACAGAAATGTCCAGGTTATTGTCCAGGGAAGAAGGGGAAACGTTACATTAGCACACATTACTGTAAAGAACCAACATTGATTCCATCATAAAGGTTAGCACTAATTACTGTAAAGAACCAACATTGATTCCATCATAAAGGTTAGCACTAATTACTGTGAAGAACCAACATTAACTCCATCATAAACTTTAGCACTGATTACTGTGAAGAACCAACATTGATTAACACTGTTGTTATAAACATAAACGTTATGCTATGTGGCTTATCTCTCCACAGACATATCTCAATGCACACAAATACAGTAACACAGTCTACCAGGACCTCTGGAATCACCTGCAGAAGGTAAGACCACCTTTAACAAAATGTGTCACCTTAATGAACTAATGAAGAGTTGCTTATTTTAAATAAGTTTACTTACAGACCAGCTTATTTTTTATTTTATTGTTGTGTTCATCAGTCAGCTGATATGAACACAGAGTTAAACCTACCAGCTTCTGTAGAAGACATCATGAACCGCTGGATTCTGCAGATGGGCTTTCCTGTGGTCACCATAGATACCACTAAAGGACATATTGCCCAGAACCACTTCCTGTTGGATCCTGACTCTACAGTGAACAGAACCTCTCCATTCCAGTAACACACCTATATTTTATCATTACTTTTCCAAAACAGAATTTGCGTGCTTGCATCAGCAGTGTTAAAAATGTTCACAGAGAGTTAGTCTTTTTGCTGCTCTATAATACTTTTATGTAGACACAAGAGACATTAATGTCTCATGAATACAATCACAGATAAATTATGTTATTTTTCCTGACGTGATAGCAGAGACCAGTCAACTAATATAATTTCACTGGATTTTACATTACAGCAATGCCTTATGGGCAATATTGCTATCATAAATGTTACCAACATCTTAAAATATGTTATGTGTTACATGTTCATGAAAATATTAATATTTTAAATTAATACTATTAACTTATTCCACTAGAAGTCCAAAATCTCGCTGGACTTCTGTAAGTTCTTTTTTATATGCTTTTTTCATGAATATTAATAGTTTAACTAATCTTCTAAAGTCAAAGAGGGAAGATGCTAGACTTAAAGGAAACATGTTAAGCCAAACCAAATGCTAGGCTAGAAACAATGCTACATACCTGTCATGCTGAAACAGAGTATACTGAGGGAGAAGCAAGTTCAGAGTTGAGTACTTTAATATCAATGAAAACAGCAAACATAAACGCAGCTTACTGGTAAAATGAAAGGAAAATGATAAGCAAACATTCACCTGAGTGCACACCTTGGTTTAGCTAAGGGTGTGCTTAATTAATTACCTTAATGCCTTAATGCAATACAGTTGATATGATCACTGACCAGAAACACCTGTTCTAATATTTGAAAGTGACATATGTAGGAAAATCCATGGAAGCTCCCACGCTTCAAGGGCAAGTTACAATACCGGGCAAGTTGATAAATACAAGATATGATACAAACAGAACAGACACGTGACTAGCAATGTAATGCAGGGAGAATAATTACAAATCAAAAAAGCTTGCCGGCCTAATTCCTGAATGTGCAAAATGTTGTTGTGTTGTTGAGCTCCAGGGTAAAATGTCCCTGTACTTACTGTAGGTCACTTTGGAGGCGTCTAAGGAGCGTCGAACAAATGACGTAAATGTATTTGTGTATATGTTTGTGTGTAACTAGATATGAATGGATTGTTCCCATTAAGTGGATGAAGAGCGGTGCTGATCAGACATTGTACTGGCTCCAAACTAAAACAGGTATGGAAATACATCACCTGGCTCCAAACTAAAACAGGTATGGGTTTACATCACTTGGCTCCAAACTAAAACAGGTATGGAATTACATCACCTGGCTCCAAACTAAAACAGGTATGGAAATACATCACCTGGCTCCAAACTAAAACAGGTATGGAATTACATCACCTGGCTCCAAACTAAAACAGGTATGGAATTACATCACCTGGCTCCAAACTAAAACAGGTATGGGTTTACATCACCTGGCTCCAAACTAAAACAGGTATGGAATTACATCACCTGGCTCCAAACTAAAACAGGTATGTAAATACATCACCTGACTCCAAACTAAAACAGGTATGGAATTACATCACCTGGCTCCAAACTAAAACAAGTATGGGTTTACATCACCTAGAACCAGAGTAAAACAGGTGTGGGTTTACATCACCTGGCACTGTAGTAAAACATTTACAGGTTTGTCACAGCTGAAAGCCTGCAAATCAAATTGCTTTCTGTTCCTAATGATCTGGTGAGATATATTGGGTATGGAGGATAATACTGTATTTCTGAATTCAGCTACTCATCTTCCAATGAAAACGTCTGAATCTGAGTGGGTGTTGGCCAATACCAAGGTATCTGGATTCTTCAGGGTGAACTATGACCCAGGTAACTGGGACCGCCTCATCACCCAGCTCAGCACAGACCATGAGGTAAGATCATACAGCAATACCCAGGCCATTACGTCACAGTGTTCATCACAGCACAGACATTGATGTCACAGTGTTCATCACAGCACAGACCATGAGGTCACAGTGTTCATCACAGCACAGACCATGAGGTCACAGTATTCATCACAGCACAGACCATGAGGTCACAGTGTTCATCACAGCACAGACCATGAGGTCACAGTGTTCATCACAGCACAGACCATGAGGTCACAGTATTCATCACAGCACAGACCATGAGGTCACAGTGTTCATCACAGCACAGACCATGAGGTCACAGTGTTCATCACACATTTTTCACCCTACAATGTCCTAATGATGCAGTACCTATACAGATGTCCTACTGATGCAGTACATATACAGATGTCCTAGAGTTACAGTACTAAAAGCATAACTCTCGCCAAAATGCAACCTAATGTCTTCTTTTGAATGTACTCAAGTCAAACTTTTGTTTAAAATCATAATTAGGATGGAAATACCACTTTTAAGATTTTCCTTATTTTTGGTTTTGGTCAAATCACCTTTAGAACGGGAGTGATAGGGGCACTACTATGACGGCATTAAAATCGCTATTTATAAAACATTAAGAAGGCTCGACACAACATGAAACTTTGCCCGATGTATCACCATGGTCTGTTCACATGAACTCAAGCATTGAGAACATTGTTTGTGTACACAGAGTACACTAAAAAGAAAGGTTTTGTACAACTCATCTTGTTCCTGCTGTCTGCCATTTTGCCAGTCAAAAAGTGGCAATTTTGATTGTGAATGAACGGACTCCATAGGTGGAAATGTCCTGAAGTTGTAATTCCAATGGAAAGCATGATAACTTAATATCTATTCAGATAATAACAAGGGGTTTCATTTTAATACATCAGTCTAAATAATCTTTTAGCTGACATAAACTCTCGCGTGAAACTTTGTATCACTAGCTACAACTATTCTTGCGAGACTTCATGTGACCTTTCTACTTTTTGATTTTAGTATTATTTCATTTACCGCTCCTTTTACAACTTCAAGGTCAATATCTTTGTAACTAATGACCAAACAACGAATTATCCATGCATTTATATGGAACTAAGCTTTAGGAGCATTCCATGTTTACTCTCCTCCCTCTTACGTTGCATTCGAAGATCAACACTTTTTGACTGGCAAAATGGAAGACAGCAGAAACAAGGTAAGTTGTACAAAAACTATCTTTTTAGTGTACTCTGTGTACACAAACAATGTTCTCAAGGCTCAAGTTCATGTGAACAGACCCTGGTGATACATCAAGCAAAGTTTCATGTTGTGTCGAGCCTTCTTAATGTTTTAAAAATAGACATTTTGATGTCGTCATAGTAGTGCCCCTATCCCTTCTGTTCCAAAGGCAATTTCTAAAGTGGCAAGTGCAAATACAGATGTCCTACTGTTACAGTGCTAATACAGATGTCCTACTGATGTAGTAATAAAACATATGTCCTACTTTTACAGTAATAATACAGATATCCTACTAATACAGATGTCTTACTGTTAAAGTCCTCATATAGTTATCCTGCTGATGTAGTAGTAATACAGATGACAACTGATGTAGTAGTAATACAGATGTCTTACTGATGTTGTAGTAATACAGATGTCCTACTGATTTTGTAGTACTACAGATGTCCTACTGAATTTGTAGTACTACAGATGTCCTGCTGAATTTGTAGTACTACAGATGTCCTACTGATGTAGTAGTAATACAGATGTCCTACTCATGTAGGACACTCACATTTCAGTCCCTTTTTACGATCTTTAGGTTATTCCAGTGGTCAACCGAGCCCAGATAGTAGATGACGCTTTTAACCTGGCGAAGTGAGTCTCCCAACGTATGGATACTGCATACTGTATATTATTCTCACTACTCTCACACGTATGGATACTGCATACTGTATATTATTCTCACTACTCTCACACGTATGGATACTGCATACTGTATATTATTCTCACTACTCTCACAGAGGTTCCTCTTAAATGTAATGTACATGAAAGTCTCTGCTGTTGTGTAATTCCTGTCCAGGGCTAAGAAAGTTAGCACTAGTTTGGCACTGAGCACCACCCTGTATCTACAGAAGGAGAGAGAATATATGCCCTGGGAGATGGTGGACCGAAACATGGGCTACTTCTTTCTCATGTTTGATCGCAGCGAGGTCTACGGACATATGCAGGTCAGTACTAGGCGGGTCAGTACTAGGCAGGTCAGTACTAGGCGGGTCAGTACTAAGGCAGGTCAGTACTAGGCGGGTCAGTACTAAGGCAGGTCAGTACTAGGCGGGTCAGTACTAAGGCAGGTCAGTACTAGGCGGGTCAGTACTAAGGCAGGTCAGTACTAGGCGGGTCAGTACTAAGGCAGGTCAGTACTAGGCGGGTCAGTAGGAAGACAGGTCATATCTAAGGAGGCTCAATATTATATAAGGTCAGTACTAGGGCAGGTCAGTACTATGGCAGGTCAGTATTAAGACAGAGCAATACTAAGGTCAGTACAAGGGTCAGTACTAACAAGGAACAGATGGCTTGTTACTAAGATGGTAAGAATGAATGCAGGTGAGTTCTAAGATGGGTCAGTACTAATGGTATCAGTAATATGGCAGTCCAGTACTAAGGAAGGTCAGAAATAACATGGGTCAGTAATAAGGCAGGTCAAAACTAAGGCAGGTCAATATTTAGGCAGGTTAGTACTAACAAGGGTCAGTACTAACAAGGGCCAGTACTAACAAGGGCCATTAATAAGGCAGGTCACTAATAAAGCCAGTCAGTACTAACAAATATTAGTGATAAGGCAGGTCAGTATAAAAATCACTACTATGTGGTGTATATGTACTAAGGCAGGTCAGTACTAAGGCAGATCAGTATTAAAACAGGTCAGTACTAAGGCAGGTCAGTATTAAGACAGGTCACGGTTCTACATTTTATTTCCAAACTATTAGAGAAAACTGTGTTAAATCAACTCCAACATTTTTTGTCAAACAATAGTATTTTTGAGGTCTTTCAATCTGGTTTTAGGTCTGCCCACAGCACTGAGTCCGTCCTCCTGAGAGTGCTAAATTATATTTATCCCTACTGATTCTGGAGACACCGTTGTTCTTGTTCTCCTAGACCTCTCGGCAGCCTTCGATACCATTGACCACCCTACTCTTTTAGCTAGACTAGAGTCCTGGGTGGGTCTAAGGGCATCGGGTTTGACATGGTTTGAGTCATACCTGTCTGACAGGAAGTTCTCAGTAAAGATGGGCAACTTCTCCAGCTCAATGACACCCCTCACATGTAGGCTTCCGCAGGGCTCCATCTTGGCCCCTTCTTTATTTTCTCTCTATATGCTACCTCTGGGCTCCATCCTAAGGAAACATGGTGTTTCTTTTCATTTTTATGCAGATGACACCCAAATTTACATCCCTATTAAGAGAAACAATCCTTCAGCGCTGAACTCTCTTCCGCTATGCTTAGAAGAGGTCAAAGAATGGTGAGCCCAAAATTTCCTCTTCCTAAACGAAGAGAAGACTGAGGTTATTGTTTTTGGCCGAAATGAAAATTCTCAGCACCTAAATCCCGAGCTTGAGAGCTTATCAGCTTTTAAATCCACAAGTGTGCGGAACCTGGGCATACTTGTAGACCAATCTCTAAAATTTGATAAACACATTTAATCTGTAATCAGCGCTAGTTTCTACCAACTTCGTTTACTTTCTAAAATTAGAGGCTTTCTTACTCCTAAAACCTTAGAAATGGCTGTTCATGCTTTTGTTACATGTAGGCTAGACTACTGCAATTCTCTATATTGCGGTATATCAAGTCACCAAATCGCCCGTCTTCAGCTAGTCCAAAACGCTGCGGCCAGACTCATCCACAAATGTCGGAAGTATGACCATATCACTCCGATTCTGAAATCGTTGCACTGGCTGCCAATTCGTCAAAAAATATATTTAAAAATTTTACTCCTTGTTTTAAATCTCTACATAACCTAGCCGCGGTCTATCTCTCTGAACTTGTCCATCCCTACACCCCATCCCGAAGCCTAAGATCTCTTGATCAAGCTTTGCTGGTAGTCCCCAGGATTAGACTCAAGCATAGAGGTGAACGTGCTTTTTCGGTGGCAGGTCCGCGTCTCTGGAAATCCATGCCCCTACAGATTAGAACGGCCCCTACCTTGTCTGTTTTTAAGTCTTTATTAAAAACCCACCTGTTCTCCTCAGCATACTAACCTACATCTCTGGCTGATTCTACATTCTTATTTGTGTGTTGTGTTGTTGTTTTATAGGTATTTTTTATTACTTTCTTTTTACATTTTTTACTTTTCTGTAAAGCACTTTGGTCAGCCTAGTGGCTGTTGTAAATGCGCTTCATAAATTAAATGACCTTGACCTAATACAGGTCAGTACTAAGGCAGGTCAGTACTAAGGCAGGTCAGTACTAAGGCAGGTCAGTACTAAGACAGGTTAATACTAAGGCAGGTTAATACTAAGGCAGCTCAGTATTAAGGCAGCTCAGTATTAAGACAGGTCAGTATTAAGACAGGTCAGTACTATGGGAGGTCAATACTAAGGCAGGTCAGTACTAAGACAGGTTAATACTAAGGCAGCTCAGTATTAAGGCAGCTCAGTATTAAGACAGGTCAGTATTAAGACAGGTCAGTATTAAGGCAGCTCAGTATTAAGACAGGTCAGTACTAAGGGAGGTCAATACTAAGGCGGGTCAGTATTAAGGCAGCTCAGTATTAAGGCAGCTCAGTATTAAGACAGCTCAGTATTAAGGCAGCTCAGTATTAAGACAGGTCAGTACTAAGGTGGGTCAGTACTTAGACAGGTTAACACTAAGGTAGGTCAGTATTAAGGCAGCTCAGTATTAAGACAGGTCAGTATTAAGACAGGTCAGTATTAAGACAGCTCAGTACTAAGGCAGGTCAGTATTAAGGCAGCTCAGTATTAAGACAGGTCAGTATTAAGACAGGTCAGTATTAAGACAGGTCAGTATTAAG
>JACXGM010022100.1:0-16896 GCA_016801145.1 Umbra pygmaea | reverse complement strand
GAAATATAAAATATGTAAACAAATAAATGATGTAATATCATTATCATTTCATATCATTTTCACATGTTAGTCAAACTGGAAAGCTTGAACGACTGTGTCTACGAGCGAATTGCGATATATTCACTAAATTGTACCGTGGCCACAAGCTAGTCAAGGCCACACCCCCACCTCCACCTTACCCCGCCTCGCTCCTCCTCATGAGCATTTAAAGCTACAGACACAGAAATGGCACGTCCTGAGGAAAGCTCATTGTGGGACTGGCTTGTAGTGGCTGTAATTCTGCACCAAGGCTGAATTTCGGATAGAGACTTCAGATACAGTATTAGGGGACCACTAGACCAATATAAACACATCCAAAATGAGCAGGACATTTTCATGCCATGGGACCTTTAAGCAAAATTTACACAGGTAGAATAGCTGTCAAACAATCAATCAGTTTTTTCCAGAATCAGATTATTCCATGTGCTATAAATTAATGTTTAGTTGTCAATATAATGTGTGCATTAATCAACACTGTTGATTGATTGATCAACCTAGTTTTGTTCAGTATGGTTTCGTGCAAAATAGCTTGGCATCGGCATTCAATTGATTAGACACAATGTCAAAAAACAATCTGGTATTGGAAGATGAGGACTGCAGGCCACTGATCATATCTTAATAATAACATAGGCCTACTGTAATACTATTAATATTAAAATATTTAAGATGGGGGTCCAGACATATATAGGGTTGGTAAATGCAAGTCTGACTACCGAACCACTGAGCAAAACACTGTGTCACCTTTAGGCAGTTTGTCTATTCTAGCCTACTCATAAGGGATTGGTCTGATCAACTGAACACAGCCTGACTGAATTATATTACTTTAATGAAAACGTTCAGAACATATTGTGTGAATATAAAGGGTTTTGTGGCAACATTGGGAAATGGAAATAATAGACACTTGGAAAGGGTGTGTGTCTATGCATGCAAGCATGCGTGCGCATGTAGGGTGTTTTTTTTAATTAAGCCCCCCAAAATGTCTGTGCACGTCCCTGGTTATTACCCAGTGTGCTTTGTTAAATAATGGTCTCAATGCTTAATGGTTTTATTTGATGTGAATACTAGTTTACTAGAGGAGTGGCCTCACAGCAAGAAGGTTCTGTGTTCGAACCCCGGTCATCCCAGGCCTTTCTGTGCGGAGTTTGCATGTTCTCCCCATGTCTGCGTGGGTTTCCTCCGGGTGCTCCTGTTTCCCCTACCATAAAAAAAACATGCAGGTTAGGTTTGGGACTACAGGTGGAAATTTGCATCTATGCTATAATCTGACTCATTTACAGTCTGTACAGAATTGTAAGATTGTTGATTAATGTGCACTGTCCCAAATAAATAAACAGTATCCACATGTAATAATATATTGATGATGCATATATTTATGTAATGTATTGCAAGATATACAAATGATTTCCGCTTTCAATATATTGTAATATATTGAACATTAATGTATAATATGTGTGTTTATATATCCCAAAATATGCAATTTTATATTCATAAATATCTACCATAATGTATTCCGATTTGTATGGGAAAATGTATTGATAATATAATGTATGTAAAGATATAGTGTCACATGTATGTTCAATATATGGTAGAATATATTTTAAATATATGTCAAATCATATGGAAACATATACATGAAATATATGTATAGATAGAGTCGTATGCAAAAGATTACATTTTTACTCATTAAGCTGACACTCTTATTCAGAATGACTTATACACTCACCTAAAAGATTATTATGAACACCATACTAATACTGTGTTTGACCCCCTTTCACCTTCAGAACTGTCTTAATTCTACGTGGCATTGATTCAACAAGGTGCTGAAAGCATTCTTTAGAAATGTTGGCCCATATTGATAGGACAACATCTTGCAGTTGATGGAGATTTGTGGGATGCACATCCAGGGCACGAAGCTCCCGTTCCACCACATCCCAAAGATGCTCCATTGGGTTGAGATCTGGTGACTGTGGGGGCCATGTTAGTACAGTGAACTCATTGTCATGTTCAAGAAACCAATTTGAAATGATTCGAGCTTTGTGACATGGTGCATTATCCTGCTGGAAGTAGCCATCAGAGGATTGGTAGATGGTGGCCATAAAGGGATAGACATGGTCAGAAACAATGCTAAGGTAGGCCGTGGCATTTAAACGATGCCCAATTTGCACTGAGGGGCCTAAAGTGTGCCAAGAAAACATCCCCCACACCATTACACCACCACCACCAGCCTGCACAGTAGTAACAAGGCATGATGGATCCATGTTCTCATTTTGTTTACGCCAAATTCTGACTCTACCATCTGAATGTCTCAACAGAAATCGAGACTCATCAGACCAGGCAACATTTTTCCAGTCTTCAACTGTCCTATTTTGGTGTGCTCTTGCAAATTGTAGCCTCTTTTTCCTATTTGTAGTGGAGATGAGTGGTACCCGGTGGGGTCTTCTGCTGTTGTAGCCCATCCGCCTCAAGGTTGTGCTTGTTGTGGCTTCACAAATGCTTTGCTGCATACCTCAGTTGTAACGAGTGGTTATTTTAGTCAAAGTTGCTCTTCTATCAGCTTGAAGCAGTCGGCCCATTCTCCTCTGACCTCTAGCATCAACAAGGCATTTTCGCCCACATGACTGCCACATACTGCATGTTTTTCCCTTTTCACACCATTCTTTGAGAACCCTAGAAATGGTTGTGTGTGTGAAAATGCCAGTAACTGAGCAGGTTGTGAAATACTCTGACCGGCCCGTCTGGCACCAACAACCATGCTATGCTCAAAATTGCTTAAATCACCTGTCTTTCCCATTCTGACATTCAGTTTGGAGTTCAGGAGATCACACCCCTAAATGCATTGAAGCAACTGCCATGTGATCGGTTGAGTAGATAGTTGATAATTAGATAATTGATAATCGGGTGTTCCTAATAATCCTTTAGGTGAGTATAGTTAGCAACTTAGGGTAAAGTACCTTGGCCAAGGACACAACTACATTTGCCTCGATCAGGAATCAAACTTTCCGAGACCAATTTCATTTTGAAGGACACAGTAATATTTCAATAATGAAATTAGGTTTATTGGATGAACAGAAAATGTGCAATATGCATCAAAACAAAATTAGACAGGTGCATAAATTTGGGCACCCCAACAGAAATAACACATCAATGTTTAGTTGAGCTTCTTTAGCAGAAATAACAGCCTCTAGACCAGAGGTCTTCAACTCTAACCCTACGGGGTCCGGAGCCTGCTGTTTTTCTGATCTACCTCCACATTAATTGGACTCATCTGGTGTCCCAGGTCTAAATAAGTCTCAGATTAGAGGGTTGCAATGAAAACATGGACTGGAACTGGCTTCAAGGTGCAGAGTTGAGGACCCCTGCTCTCGATGCTTCTCGATAGCCTGTAATGAGTGTCTGGATTCTGGATGAAGGTATTTTGGAACATTCGTCCCGGCAAACATCTCCAGTTCAGTTAGGTTTAATGGTTGCCAAGCATGGACAGCCCGCTTCAAAACACCCCACAGATTTTTATTGATATTCAGGTCTGGGGACTGGGATGGCCATTCCAGAACATTGTACTAGTTCCTCTGAATAAATGCCAGAGTACTAAATTTCAGAGCCACCACAGGACCCACTATAACATGGGGAACAAGTGAAAGCGAAGTACAAGATTATTCTACAAAATGACAATCTTTACTACTTATACTGTTCTCAGTCTCTTTTCTAATAAACTGTTTTATGATGTGTTCATCTGTTTATAACAGCAACCAAGAAAAAGGCTGAGCAGAACAAAACAGGGGGTGGTCCTGCACCCCCACGTTACACCCTTGCAGAAGAGCTGGCCCTTAACAGAAAATGTGCAATATGCATCAAAACGAAAATAGACAGGTGCATACATTTGGGTGCATCCAATCATTTAAGGTGGCCAATTGCAAATTGTTCTCTTTAACTCTCCGAAGAGTGGCAACATGGGGGCCTCAAAACAACTCTCAAATGACCTGAAAGCAAAGATTGTAAGCAGAACAATGAAACTTTCAAGGAGAGTTATGTGAAAGCTCTCCAAGTAGTCTGAAATTCAGGGTTTTTGCTTCTTATCAATCAGATTGAAAGTAACTAGTAACTAACTACTTGAGTAGTGTTTTCATCTAATACTTTCTTACTCTTACTCAAGTAACTTTTAAGGTTACTACTTTTTACTTTTCTTGAGTAAATATTTCCATAAGTACTTGTACTTTTACTTGAGTACAGATTTTGGCTACTCTACCCACCTCTGCATGCATGCCTCATGAGCTACTAGTAGGGTTGCAAACCATTCCGTATAATACGGAATCGTCCCATATTTGAAACATAAAAGTCTTGTTCCGTATTGAACTGATACGGAACGCACTTTGTTCCGTATTTTTGAGAATCAATTCAGTGCAAATCAATGACAGATATACATAGCTTCTAATATAGGTCAGACAGACTATGAATGAACGAAGACCTGCTATAATGGCAAATTCAGGGACGATTATAGGTTGAGGCCACCCACGCCCCCTTGGCGGGCTCTGACGTGTAATGACGTAGAGTTTGCTCATTGGTCGCACGTCAGTGGCGCCCACGCCATTGGATGTGCAGTTGCCGCAGCGCAGCCTTTTGAGCGAGCCAGACGTTCAATGTGATAGCTGTGCAGCTGTAAATGCATTTGACACATAGACATAGTTTTACATATAGGCTTCAGTAAATCGAGGAAAATACATTTGTAGGCTATGATAAGAAAAACTACTGAATTAAAAATATTGTTTTTTGCACTGGAAAGAACATTCTAGAAGTCTAATTCTATTGAGTAAGTTCACACAACAGAAAACTGCAGCAACAGCCCTTTTCAGTTTAGAGTGAATATTTGTGTTGATTTTAAAGTGTTATGTATTCTGATAACACCAAAATAATTAAAATGATGTAGTGTCTTGTGCAAAAAAAAAAAATTCTGAACACGCCCATGGTTTCTGTGTGAACTGATTATTTTGTAGACATCTTTTAAAAAAGGAAGTCAGAGTTGTGTTAATATATATATACTTTTTTGTTTAAAAAAAGTTAAAAAAAATACGTAATTATGAGAAGTGCCCTTTTTTTCAATTGAGCCCCTGCCCCTCAAAATGTCTGTGCACGTCCCTGGGTAGGCCTATGATCCAAATGGCTGGTACAGTCATTTCAACTGTTAAATATTGAGTAGTGATGAAGTGCTTTGACCTGTGAAGGTGAAAACTCCTGAACTTATATAGTTAATGTAAAGATATTTTGCCATGAGTAATTGATCACATTTTTCCTAGTGTAGTTCATTGTAACGACCTTGTGTTTTCCTCTTTTGTGCAGTTGTGCAACACTTCCTAATACCCATTTGTTATCATTGCACAGGACAGTGATGTCACGGTGGTGTAAGGTGAATTAGGAGAGAGACCGAAGCAGGTAGATGGAGTACTTGGCATTTAATAATCAAAGATTTAGGAAGCTCTGTCGTCATACAGTGTAGTTGCAGGCAAACTAAACAGTAAGAGTACAACTATAATAGTGAGATAGCTAACGTGCTCTTAATCAGCGGCACAAACACTGAGTTAGTATAACAGTATAGAGCGTAAGCATAAACCTTAACTGCCCACACTCTTTTCACAACTCCCACGTAACACGACAGCCTCTGGATTCAAATATATTCCACCAACAGATACTCATGTAACTTTGTACATCAAACAATGAACAACCACCTAGCTCCAGTTTGGCACAGCATATATAAGACTGACTAACTAATTAAACACGGCTGCATGTCGTTAACAATCGGATCTACAAGATACCAGCCTAACCTAAACCCTATCCTAGCATATGCCAAACTAGCGGGAGGTGTCACACTCTTAAAGGAACATAACCAGAAAACCAAAACACCATGCAATGCACTGAATATAAACATAAAAATCACTAAGACATATTAATGAGTTCAGTTCTCAGTTCATGTACGCCAGCCCACACGGGGCTGGGCGTTACAAGTGAAGAAACCCTCTTTGATGACTGTCCTTGGAGAAGGTACCTGTAAGTACATAAATAACTTTAGTTGATTTATAGTTGTGTACATATTATTTCTGACTGCAATATGAATTGCAGGAAGAAAGGCCTACAGAATGGGAGTCTGCACAAAGAACTGATACAGTGTAATACTTTTCCTTAAAAAATAAGATTAAGTGGGGAAAAAGAACTTGACAACTTAAAAGAAAAAATTGGCTCTAGATATTGAGTTGCTTCAAAAGAAACTTCAGAGGAAATAATAATACACTATTTCACACTGAGTACAATTGCTGACTTTGCGTAACAATATCTCTTATTCCAGGCAAAAGATGACTATCACTGGCTTTTCTTTACAAAGAATTAAAAGAAAACTCAAGGAACTAAGCATAATATCTGTCATTTATTATTCATTTAAGTTTTTTTTTTTTACAAAAAGAAAACATTAAAAAACATTGTTCCACTTTTGTGTCCTGTGCAGCTCTCCCACTAGGTTGGTCCAAGTGTAGCTCTGCCATTAGGTTGGTCCAAGTGTAGCTCTGCCACTAGGTTGGTCCAATTGTAGCTCTTCCAACAGGTTGGTCCAAGTGCAGTTCTGCCATTAGGTTGGTCCAATTGTAGCTCTGCCACTAGGTTGGTCCAATTGTGGCTCTGCAACTTGGTTGGTCCAAGTGTAGCACTGGCTGGAGGTCATCATCAGGCTGCACCTCCACCACAGGGTTTCTCTCCTCAGGCTTAGGGAGCGGAGAGGACAGCCACCTACATCCTTACAATTGTTAAATAAGCTCTGCATTGAAGAGGAGTATAAAGCTTCTCGTCACAATTTGCTCCCAACAAAAATGGTGTATATTAACACTGTTACGACCTCAGGGGAGTGGGATATCAAAGAACTCTAAGCTGAGGTACAAGAGTTGCATCACATGTTACATAGCTCACAGCTTTGTCAACCACACCGTTTTCTTCATCACATGCCCCGGAACCTGCAGTTACTACTGAGACAAAGGCCTCAGTGGAAGATGGAGACCTGCAAGCATTAAAGAAGAGGTTAAAAAACTGAGGAAACAGGTCTCGATTATGTCCATCAAACCTACCATTGTGTCCAACGAAGCCCCACCCAAGCAAGGTTCTCCTGCCATTCACAGACGGGAGAAAAGCTAATCTCAAAGAGCCTCAAGTGAATACTTCTGCTTTAGTTGTGGCAAAGAGGGGCATTTTGCCACAAAATGAAGTGTTCCAGAAAACTACCAAAAAGTGATACAGAAACTGATCTGGGCTCAGCGTCAACTAAGGGCCCTCAGAAAGGGAAAAGTGCAATGACATCTGCAGTGAACACACATAATGCCAGCGTAAAGATAAGTGCAGTGAAGATTCAGACTAATCATCTGCCAGAAGGACTAGTAGGGCCACCCTCCACCACTTGTGTAAAAGTTAAGGGGAATCCTTGCACTGCAGTGACTTGCAACTGACAATCATTTTTGACAGCTGGTATGCCACGCATCTGACCCATGTGCCCATACATCCAGTGAGTGGCCTCAACCTTTGGAGACTTAGTGAGGCAGAAAGCAGCTATCCTTAGAAGCTACATCCAGGTTGATTTAGAGCTTCAAGGCACCTGGCAAAGTCAAGTCAGTCTCTGTCCTTGCATTGGTGTGCCCAGATCATTGTGGTTTAGACAATATTCCTGTACTGGTTGGGACCATCATGGAAAAGGTGAGGCTGTTCCTGTCCAACAAAGAAGCTGTGGAGACAGATAACCTCTGCTCAGTAAGAGCATGTGTAACAAAGAACAGAGCCCATTTCTCACCTGCCACAAAGCCTCTCAAAGTTGATCCTAGTGACATTCCTGTAGCTTAAGTGAACTGCTCCGGCTCTCGCCCTCTTCTCATTCCTATGTATATCGCAACCTGTAAAGTCAAAAAGAAACAGTGTGGAAGACAAGATCCTCTTTTCCCAATGGGCTCCCTCACTTGCTCTCCCTTCAAGTGTGTTTGTGCAATCAACTGTGTTATTTTCAAAAAATATGGACAAGAACACATTCCTCGTGCTCATGTGGAATGAGTTGTTGAAGACCACCTCCATTCCCATTGGCACAGTGATTGCACACCTGCATATGGCTGATATTGTGACTGAGGTCTCATGTACCCATACAGAGACTCCCCTAAAGAATGATCGGTCACTGTTTGACTTGGAAGACTCTCCAATTCCTAAGGAGTAGAAAGAACGATTTTATGAAACATTTTCATAATAAGTTTATGGGCCTCAATCGCTAGTTTTTAGTCTTCTGCAATACAGAATAATGTACATTTTAAATTGTGGTCTTAAAGCAGGGGGTGTTTTAGGGGATGGTTATGTAGTGACTGTCACTTTGGTCGCCTAATAATGCCTTGCTCAAGGTTCGGTTGTACGACAAGACACTCAAAGGAGACGGCAGATCAGTTTTTCTGGTAAGTAATGTTACATTTAGTTTTAATATTGTTTTTCATTAGCCAACCTGTTTGTTAGACACCCATTCATTTAAAATGGTCTCTGCAACCAAGACGGCTACATCGGTAATGGCAAACTCAATGACTCAAATCAGATCTCCACAAACCAATGGGTGACGTCACACATGTTCCGTCCAGTAGTATATACAGTGCCTTGCGAAAGTATTCGGCCCCCTTGAACATTTCGACCTTTTGCCACATTTCACAATCATGAAGTGGAACGAAATTTATTGGATATTTCAAACTTTTTTAACAAATAAAAAATGGACAAATTGGGTGAGCAAAATTATTCAACCCCTTTACTTTCAGTGTAGCAAACTCTCTCCAGAAGTTCAGTGAGGATCTCTGAATGATCCAATGTTGACCTAAATGACTAATGATGATAAATAGAATCCACCTGTGTGTAATCAAGTCTCTGTAAAAATGCACCTGCTCTGTGATAGTCTCAGAGGTCCGTTGAAAGCACAGAGAGCATCATAAAGAACAAGGAACACACCAGGCAGGTCCAAGGTACTGTTGTGGAGAAGTTTAAAGCCGGATTTGGATACAGAAATCTGTGGAAAGAACTGAAAACTGCTGTTCACAAACGCTCTCCATCCAACCTCACTAAGCTCAAGCATTTTTGCAAGGAGTAATGGGCAAAAATGTCAGTCTCTCGATGTGCAAAACTGATAGAGACATACCCCAAGCGACTTAAAGCTGTAATCGCACAAAAGGTGGCGCTACAAAGTATTAACTTAAGTATTAATTTCAGGGGATTGCACGCCCAATTTGTCAGTTTTTTATTTGTTAAAAAAGTTTGAAATACCCAATAAATTTCGTTCCACTTCATGATGGTGTCCCACTTGTTGTTGATTCTTCACAAAACATTACAGTTTCATATCTTTATGTTTGAAGCCTGAAATGTGGCAAAAAGTAGAAAGTTCAAAGGGGCCGAATACTTTCGCAAGGCACTGTACAGTCAATGGGTGGAACATGTAATACGGCTCAATGACTCCATTCAGACGATCTCGCTGTGTGTCCCTTGCTGAGCTGGATGACCTTCACTGCCAGTTCAAGGACTTCTGGTAGCAGGGATAATAAAAGAATCAACAAGTCTGTATGCTTGGCCAATTGTCTTGGCACAAAAGAAGTCTGGACAACTGCGTATGTGTGTGGACTATCGTACACTGAATCGGAGAACAATTCTTGTCAGTACACAGTGCCACGAATCGATGACACATTGGACTGCTTGGCTGGAAGCAAGTGGTTTTCAGTGTTGGATCTACCAGATCCCAATGGCAGAAGAGGATAAAAAACTGCTTTCATATGTCCAGTGAGATTTTACCAGTTTGAGAAGTTGTCAAGGGATCACCGGGGCTCCGGCAACCTTTCAAAGGCTAATGGAGAAGGCAGTGGGTGGCATGTACATGCTTGACGTCATAGTGTACTTTGATGATCTGACTGTATTTGGGAAAACCTCGGAGGAGCACGAACGAAGACTTTTCAAAATAGATTAGAAAAAACTGGTCGGAATTTGTCAATAGAGAAGGGTGTAATTTGTGTTATATATTTGTTTTGTTTTTTATTCAAAGGTCAAATATTATTTGTACAATTATTAACATTTTCAGTAAATGATACCTTTTCTTTTAAAGAGTTGTCTGGGATCAGTTATTCCAATACAGCACACAGATGTGCATGTTATTAGTAGGGAAGTAACTGATTAACCCAATATAGGTAAACCTTTGTGGTAGCTACCTTAAAAACACAAACACCCCATCATTCCAGTCTAAAGTCAGTTATTGCAGTTTAGGTATAAGGTGGTGTTGGGATGCTAAATGTGTGAATTGTGATTTTTCAAAAAATATTTGGTGACACACTACTGAAGAAAATAAAAGCTTCCAGATATTTTGTGACATGTTGTGAATGTCACTAGTTACAATGAATACTTGCTAAATAAGCCACATACATACACAAGTAGGGCAATGTTCTGGAAGCTATGCGCTGGGGGCGGGGACTAAGTTCACTTTGAATTCTGTATCTTGTGGTAGTCAAGTTCAGACAGATAACAGAAGCACCCCAGTGGATGCGAAAGGAACTGAAATGTACAATCGGCTTTTCTCAGATATATTGAAAAGGACATAACGTGTATATAACATAAATTATCTATGGTAACGTTTGTAAATACTATTATGAAACTAATTAACTGTGGAATTTCCCCTTAATTGACAGCATGCCAGGGCAGATTGCAGAGGTCTTGAAAAATATGGGTCAACACTGCAAATATTTACTCTGCATAAACTTCATGTAATTTTCAATAAAAGCCTTTGACACTTATGGACTGCTTGTTATTGTACTTAAGTATACCATAGTAACTGCTGACAAAAAGATCTAAGAACACTGAAGCAGCAAACTTTGTGGAGACCAATACTTGTGTTATTCTGAAAACATTTGACCACAACTGTACAATCCTGCAGCACGTCTTTGGTTAATTGGTGAAGACACTTGCCCTAAATATTGTTTGTAAATTTAAATTCATGGGATTTTCTTTATATTTGCAATTTCTACCATAGTGATCATGTACCAGCCCAACAGTTCATCTCAATGTTACCAAAAATAAATATCAAAGCCACCTACAGAAAATGTATCTTCTAATCAAGTTGTCCCGGTTGCCTCTGACCCCAGAGCAGCCAGGCGCAGAGGAGCAGCAGAGGAGAAATAACCAGGGTCTCTCCTAGAAAAATTTTGAGGGCAGCTATGGCAGTAGTGGTAGGCCTGTATCACCAGCTTGGGCTACCACTCCTTCTTCTGTTCCACCACCATCACAGACACCTGAGGAGCTCCTTCTACCTCCACCAGAGTGGCTTGAGGAGCTCCTCCCACCTTCACGTGCATAGTGGTTTGCAGACCTGGTTATATTACAACGGGCAGATGAGCTACCTCTGCTACCACCAGCTCTGATGAATCATCTGTCAGCGCTATCATGGCATACTCCTCTGCATGCAGTGTCTACTCAGCAGCTACGAGGGGCTACCGAGCTACGAGGGGCTACCGAGCTACGGGAGGCTAAAGAGCTGCTGGAGGCTACAGAGCTTCGGGAGGCTACGGTGCTGTGTGAGTCAGATGACCCATTGGCAGATCCTCCTTCACAGGTGCCTGATCAAGCACTACTATGGCCTGTGGGAGTTCCTCTCCCAGGGATGCTGGGTCTGCCATCTGGCCCTGATTGCTTGTGCCTGCTGTTGGCACATGCGGTGCACTTCAGACTTCAACGTTTTTCATGTCTGGAGCCATGCCTTTAGCGTGGGGTACTGTCACAACAGCCGGGATCTGATTGGGACTGTCGTGGCTTAGGACTGTGTCTGATTTAATATATTGATTATGGACTATTTGAGTTTAAATCTATTATGGGTTTTGATGCACCACCTTCTAGACACTGAACTATATAGCCGGTTAGACTTTGGTAGATCATGATTACACTTGACAAGGGTAATTAGGTGATCATCCTCTACACCGGTAGGTGATTAGTAATCAAGGAGTCTATATAGCTTCAGTGTCCCAGAAGGTCGGTGCGCATTATTGTGAGTTTATACACCTGTTTTTTTTCGGATGGAATATATGAGGATTGCTGCACTTATGGTTTGTTTGTTGGTGCTGATGGACATTGTGAGTGTTTATTACTAATAGTGCCTTCACCACTAAGTGTCGTAAGTAATGTACACTGTATTCGGTGCCAGGTGTACACTCTTTATATTTAGCTACCGCATCTATGCCGCGATAAAGCATAGTGAACTTTACCTATATTCATTGTGCAGCTCCAACGTAGTGTCGTCAGCTCCTCCAGGGAACTATGAAGGTATTCCTCTTGAAATGTTCATTTCACATTCTCGAACACACCTCCCAGCATTTGTCTCCATCTCTCCAACAACCGCAATACAACACCTGCGATGTGAGACATCAACTTATTTAGGTAAACTGGGAATATTAGGATTTCAAGCTATAGTACAGTACTATGATATAGTAATTGTATTGATTACAATATTTTGTTTTTGCTCATTGATGGCTTATTTTTGGAATAGTGTAGCACAATGAGTGAGAAACCTTCAAGTGACCATCACCCGCCTTACATGGTTCACTGGAGCTTCAGCCAGTTAGGCTATATTAATTGTAGGCTACAGTTTCTTAAATTCTCACATTTTTACAGGAATTGTGTTGTACAAAATAACTGCTATGGTATAAACTGGTGCACAGCCAAAATAATTTATGTTGGAGGTCCTGACTATCAAATAATCGGATATTGGCTACGATTGGAAAGTCGCACACTCCAGGTTTCAGCTCCAAGTGATTGATAAATTAAAACCCCAAAGTTTTGGCATCAACTTGCCTTCTTCATTTCCAAAATAGTTTTTTAACACTCTGTGATACCTCCCCCTCTTCTTAATGACACACAGAACATGTTATCCAAATCTTGAAAGTAATAGTACCCTAAATTCATATATTCAGAATTATATTGGAGTAGAACATATTGAAAATGAAGCAATATAAAGCTCATATTAAGCTTTATATAAAGCTCAATATAAAGCTCATATTGTTCATATTATAATACACATACTTTGCAGTGATTACCATGGATACCTGGAGGGCAAGAAACGCAGATAAAATGGTGACAAACAGTGGCCAGCCAGGGGAATTGCAGCCTGGATTTCCAATACTACAATCAACCAAATGTTAAAGTTAGATATCATGAAAAGAGTAACATACTCGGAAGTTGTGATCCGTACACATCACCTGCTGATGTTTTCATTGCTTTGCTTTCAAAGTCTCTACCAGACTTGGAGTTGAGAAATTTACTGTACATCTATCGAGAATCTGTACACCGCACAAAAAATTAAAGCCTACAAAAGTACGGATACTAGCTAACTTTTTTCAAGAGGGAAAAGGTTTAACAATGCTGTCGTAGCTGAAAAAAACCGGAATACCTTCATAATCAAAGGGGCAGGGTTCAAAATAGCACCAAAATATGCAGGTGGCTGTCAGAGATGGGAAGTAACGAAGTATAAATACTTTGTTACTGGACTCAAGAAGATTTTTCAGAAATTTTTACTTTAACATTTATTTATGTGCCGACTTTTTACTTTTACTCCTTACATTTTTAACACGAATATCAGTACTTTCTACTCTTACATTTTACAAAATTGTCTCGTTACTTTAGTTTCAAATAATTTCAGTGGAGTTACCATTATTATTTCTTGCGTCATCAATACTGAATTCAATCTAATTGGATGGGAATATACGTTCCATATACATTTGATCACTTACGGTCTCTCCCTCCCTGTCAATCCCAGACACACACACGTGCTTTTTCACTTACTCGCTGTCCTACACACATTAATGTTAAAAATTACAAAAGGTGTGTATATTTGTCCTATACACAATTACATTATGACGAATTACACTATACAGAAGGTCTGTATACCCTAGTTGGTCCCAAGTTCTTTAAGGGATTCAGGACAAATCCATGCACATCTAAAAATTTGAGGGCATACATCACTTGCCATCTTTCTTTTGCTGGATGTCTATTTGCATATCAATAAATATTCTTTTAATGCAATGGACATTGAATTTCTCTTTCTTGTTCAAAGATTTACTAGCTGTCGGTTCATTTCTTATACGCTGCTGCCATCCTTTTGTTGTAACGCTAAAAGTATGGGGAACTTGGGCATTCACACAGGCATGCTGACAGGATCCCCGGGCCTGGGACACAACTATATATTTAGGGCCGCCCGGTAAAAAAATATGACTTTGAAAAAACAAAATTTGGGCCCCCCTCAGGACTGGGCCTGGGACAACAATCCCAGTTGTCCCCCCCGTCAGCATCCCTGCACACACACATACATGTAGATTCCTTCAAATGTTAAGGGGAAGATCAGTCAGAATTATATTAACCTGGAGTCCCAGTCACAATAATCATATGTGTGATGTTTTAGGCCTATTGGCAAACATCTATTTAAAATGTAGGCAATGGCACATAAAGAGCCTTTTTTACATGTCCACTGAAGTTTCTCAGCTTGGACTCTAGTAACATCTGTGTGGTCCAGGTATTTTTGCATAATAAATGGTTGTCATTCGCATGGCTACTTTTACTTTTATACTTAAAATAAATTGCCAAGCCTGTACTTTGTTACTTTTATTTTAGTAAAGAAGTTAAATCAGTACTTCTACTTTTACCAGAGTATTTCCTAACACAAGTATCTGTACTTCTACTTGAGTACGGGAAGTGAGTAATTTTCCCATCTCTGGTGGCTGGTAGATTTGCTTCACTCACCAGCCAAAAACAAAAGTAATCTATTGAGTGTCTGGGAAAATTTGAACATTCACTAGCCGTTTGGCTGGTGAATTAAAAAGTTAATTTTGAACCCTTTAAAGGGGACATACTAAAATGCTTAACGTGAAAAAACTTAAGGTGGTTTAATGTACCTAAATAACGGCGAATCATCACCAAATTTCTCATGGCCATATCTTGTCATGAACACTTAAGCCTGTCAAAATAAAAAATATGAAATCTAACGATTATAGAAGTAATCTCATGTTAACTTTTTCTTCATTGGCTCCTATGCCAAGGAAAATGCTTAACGTGGTTTAATGTACATAATCAAAGCAAAGGTGTTACTAGTAGTTAGCTAGCTTCCCACTAACATTTGCTAATTTCTTCCGTTTTGTAATGAAGTCTTCATCTGAATATGTACACCCTGCCTATGCTAAAATGTCCCGGTTTACACCAACCACTATGAAATTGTCCCGGTTTTCAGCGATTACATAGCCGACGTGGTCTTTTATAGCCCGATCATTAACTAAACCCATGTAGAAAGACTAATAAAGCGTGTGTGTGCGTCAATCACTTCTCTATCAAATTAGATTATGTGTGTGTGTGTTGTTGGTTAGAATAAGCACACTGGTAAAACTTTACCGTAAGGGTACATGAATCACCATGAATTCATGCATGAGTTAATTGATGTATGTATTATTATTATTACGACTACTACTACTACTACTATTATTACTACTACTACTACTACTACTACTACTACTACTACTACTACTACTACTACTCTGGCATGTTGTTATCACCTTAAAACACCAACTTTCTATGGTAAAAACGACAACGTCACCTAGCTTACCAGGTTTCGATGCTAGGAGAATGATGTTCTTGCACGCCAGCCAGTAGTTGTGACGTCACGTGCAAAGTATGAATAGTCATATTGTAGGCTAATAATCAATGAAATAACATTGCTCATAATGTCTGTGTCATGGCTCAATTTAGTCAAAGATAATGATGGATATGATTTAGTTTGACAAAGGATTATTTTCTGAAGACTAAATATGGCTATTGTTGGAAAAAATACAGAAGATGTATTTGTTTACATGACAATTCACGTTATATTGTGAAAAGTTTAAATGGTGTGCTATTACAGTAAACAAAATGGTCTAATAATGAGACAGAAATGGAATTGACAAAACATTTTTTTAAATGATTAAATAATTTAAGAGATCTGAATATTTTAATATAACTGAACGATTCAGTATCATTTTTCAGTGGCTTGCCAATATACTCACAGTCAATGATTTGAAAAGCATACATACATACATACATACATACATACATACATACATACATACATACATACATACATACATACATACATACATACATACATACATACATACATACATACATACATACATACATACATACATACAGATCCTTCTCAAGAAATTAGCATTAGTTAGTTAGTTCATTATTTTCCATAATGTAATGATAAAAATTAAACTTTCATATATTTTAGATTCATTGCACACCAACTGAAATATTTCAGGTCATTTATTGTTTTAATACTGATGATTTTGGCATACAGCTCATGAAAAATTCTCAAAGAATTAGCATATTTCATCTGACCAATAAAAGAAGTGTTTGTAATACAAAAAAAAGAAAAGTCAACCTTCAAGTAATTATGTTGAGTTATGCACTCAATTGTTGGTCGGGAATCCTTGTGCAAAAATGACTGCTTCAATGCGGCGTGGCATGGAGGCAATCAGCCTGTGGCACTGCTGAGGTGTGATGGAGGCCCAGGATGCTTCGATAGCGGCCTTAAGCTCATCCAGAGTGTTGGGTCTTGCGTCTCTCAACTTCCCCTTCACAATATCCCACAGATTCTCTATGGGGTTCAGGTCAGGAGAGTTGGCAGGCCAATTGAGCACAGTAATACCATGGTCAGTAAACCATTTACCAGTGGTTTTGGCACTGTGAGCAGGTGCCAGGTCATGCTGAAAAATGAAATCTTCATCTCCATGAAGCTTTTCAACAGATGGAAGCATGAAATGCTCCAAAATC
>JACXGM010022098.1:0-16900 GCA_016801145.1 Umbra pygmaea | reverse complement strand
GAAATTTTTGCCCATTCCTCCTTGCAAAACAGCTCGAGCTCAGTGAGGTTGGATGGAGAGCATTTGTGAACAGCAGTTTTCAGTTCTTTCCACAGATTCTCAATTGGATTCAGGTCTGGACTTTGACTTGGCCATTCTAACACCTGGATATGTTTATTTGTGAACCATTCCATTGTAGATTTTGCTTTATGTTTTGGATCATTGTCTTGTTGGAAGACAAATCTCTGTCCCAGTCTCAGGTCTTTTGCAGACTGCATCAGGTTTTCTTCCAGAATGGTCCTGTATTTGGCTCCATCCATCTTCCCATCAATATTAGCAATCTTCCCTGTCCCTGCTGAAGAAAAGCAGGCCCAAACCATGATGCTGCCACCACCATGTTTGACAGTGGGGATGGTGTGGTCAGGGTAATGAGCTGTGTTGCTTTTATGCCAAACATAACATTTTGCATTGTTGCCAAAAAGTTTAATTTTGGTTTCATCTGACCAGAGAACCTTCTTCCACGTGTTTGGTGAGTCTCCCAGGTGGCTTGTGGCAAACTTTAAACTACACTTTTTATGGATATCTTTCAGAAATGTCTTTCTTTTTGCCACTCTTCCATAAAGGCCAGATTTGTGCAGTATACGACTGGTTGTTGACCTATGGACAGACTCGCCCACCTCAGCTGTAGATCTCTGCAGTTCATCCAGATTGATCATGGGCCTCTTGGCTGCATATCTGATCAGTCTTCTCGTTGTATGAGCTGAAAGTTTAGAGGGCTGGCCGGGTCTTGGTAGATTTGCAGTGGTCTGATACTCCTTCCATTTCAATATTATCGCTTGCACAGTGCTCCTTGGGATGTTTAAAGCTTGGGAAATCTTTCTGTATCCAAATCCGGCTAAACTTCTCCACAACAGTTTCTCGGACCTGCCTGGTGTGTTCCTTGTTCTTCATGATGCTCTCTGTGCTTTCAACGGACCTCTGAGACTATCACAGAGCAGGTGCATTTATACGGAGACTTCATTACACACAAGTGGATTCTATTTATCATCATTAGTCATTTAGGCCAACATTGGATCATTCAGAGATCCTCACTGAACTTCTGGAGAGAGTTTGCTGCACTGAAAGTAAAGGGGCTGAATAATTTTGCTCGCCCAATTGCTCTGTTTTATATTTGTTAAAAAAGTTTGAAATATCCAATAAATTTCGTTCCACTTCATGATTGTGTCCCACTTGTTGTTGCTTCTTCACAAAAAATTACAGTTTATATCTTTATGTTTGAAGCCTGAAATGTGGCAAAAGGTTGAAATGTTCAAGGGGGCCGAATACTTTCGCAAGGCACAGTATATTAAGGATTGAAATGGTTGATCGTTGGGCAGCATTCTGACTGGCTAATCAATAAGCAACGAGCTGATTGGATAACGTTTTGGCCCTGTTTTGACACAGTCAAAATTTCGCAACTCGTAACTTGGGTTTTGTTACTCCAGTGTTGCACAAAACATTTGCAGACATTCACAAAATATTTCTACAGATGCAAAACATTTTTACACATTCACAAAGTATTTAAGTTATGTTATTTCTAATGTACAAATACTAATTGAAAATGAATACTTTTGCAAGTGCTTCCCAAGGACCCCCTTTGCAGTTGTTATGCAGACCGCCAGAGGGATGCAAATTGCAAGTTGAAGACCCCTGTTGCCTTAAGGTAAGTTCTGTAGGTCAGAAAAATGTTTTTTTAGAAAAAATTGGGTGAAATAGGAGAAAACAGAAAGGTTCACCATTAGGCAGCCCACGGCACTGAATAAGTTGCAGGGTTTTGGTGGCACATGCAGGGAGCCCTGTCAACAGGGTGCTTGGAAAAGCAACTTCACTATTTGATGTTCCCTCTAAGCAATTGAGGTTGAAAAGACATTGAAAAACACATCTTTGTTGTTGAAAAGACGTTGAATAGACGTTGAAAATATGTCTTTTAAAATAAAACTAGGCAAGATTGTTTACAGTCTGGGAGGGGCAAACTGTGGAGTTGTCAACCATAATGGCAAGACTTTGAAACAAACAAATGTTTTCCCAGAGGTAGAGAATCTCTTTAACTAGTTATACAAGATAACAATAATAACATTGAGAGGGTACGTTGCAGATACATATTTATAAAATACTAATTACAGTGGCAAGACAATGTATGTGAATCCTTTGGAATATCTTGGATTTCTGCAATCCATTGGTCAAAACATTTTATAGTGTTCTACACACATGGCCTCTGAAATATAGTCTGATCTTCAGCTAAAACAGGCATCTCCAACCCTGGTCCTGGAGAGCTAGTGTCCTGATTGTTTTCACTCCGACCCCATTTTAGCACACCTGATTCTAACAATTAGCTGGTTGATAAGCTGAATGAGGCTACAATATGTGCAGATAGAGTGAAAACATACAGGATGGTAGCTCTCCAGGACCGGTGTTGGAGACCCCTAATCTAAAACATTGGGTAATGTGAAGCAGGTAATTCAAAATAGTTTATCAATGTATTTTTCACAAAAAGTACTTTTTCAGCTCATTAGTACTGTGCATAAACAGTAATAGTACTTATTGCTGCCTTATTTATGGTGCGGGTGCGAGATGGCTCAGTGGGTAGGGAGTCAGACTTGTAGTCAGAAGGTTGCTAGTTTGATTCCCGACTGAGCCAAATGTCGTTGTGTCCTTGGGCAAGACACTTTACCCTAATTGCTCCCAGGTCATTGCTGTAAATAAGAAATTGTTCTTAGTCAACTTACCTGGTTAAATAAAGGTTAAATTAAATTGGCTGCTATATATTGAAGTCTGAAGCACCTTAATTTTTGGTTATTTTTGGATATGAAAATGAGGTGTGTTGCAGAAAACAATGCAGTCATTTCTAATCATTCAGCATGTTCACACAAAGCACACATTTTCAAAATGTTGCTTTACCCAGATTGGTACAGATGAGATTAGATGGTAAAATGTTGTTATTATAAGGTTATTACCATGTAATTGCAAAATAATATTTCAACAACATTACAATGGAAATGACAGCACGTTGAAACACTTGGAAAATCTGGAATGTTGACAAAAAAGCCTGATATCCTGAATCTCTGTATTAAAACACAATTAGTGTCTAAATTTACATTTTTTTAATGACTAGAGATTCTGGATATCTATCTGTTTATCTGAACATCCCCAATCCAATAATAATAATCATAATAATGATTCACTCACAATGATAACTTACTTTCTATAGAAAGTATAATGTTAATGAATACTTCACAAGTGTTATTATTTACTCTAAAGATTTTCTTAGTGGGGATGGGGTATTTTTTATAGTTCTTTTCAATGACAGAACATTTGATATGTACATTTGGTAAGTATATGTACAGTTAGTGCAAATGAGGTCTAAACCATTGATCAATGAAATTAATAGAAAGTCAAATTAGATTAAAAATACTAATTATGGTAACTAGTTAGTTTACCTAGCAATTTAAGTTTTATTTAGGAACTTCCCAAAATGGGTGAATCCAGCGTACAAAAACTTCATACTTTTTACACCTCAGTAAAAAGATGCAGCCAGAGAATGCCCTCAATAGTACATTTGTAGGGATTTTCAAGGGTCCTCTATGACATGTCTAATCTGTTCAACAGTTTGTTTCACAACATATTGCAAAATGTGGAATTCACAGACAATCACTGTCTGTTAAAAAAACTTGTTAGAGAGCAATAAAAATTAAATTGAATAATTTGATAGAACTTTTAAAAACTAATATATATGGTAAATGTTTTTTAGGATGTTCAAAGTTGCCAGGTGCTTGACACTGTCTGAGCAAAATAGAAGCTGTTGTATTTCATAGCAAAGGCAACACTACAATGATGACTATAATGGTGTAGGAACTGATGCTGAAACAGTAGGCCTATCTGGGACCAGTAGCTGAAATAATACTTATCCTCGTGAATTTAAGTGCATAATCATAATAATATAATCATATGTATTGTAATAGTTTTGTATAGGACCCTAAAGACCGGAAATCAATTTCTCAGCACCGGAAGTGTAGCGCGGAGCAGACACACAAGAAGGAAAAAGAAAAAAATTGAGGAAAAAAATCGGTGAATCTGAGGGTTCGGCGAATTTGGACTAAGTTTCAGAACTGTCCCGACCCGAGCGACCCCCTGGGTTGAGGGAATCGCCAACACCGGTAATTAACATCGAGTTATTACTCAATCGTTAATTATTTCTGTGTGTCAGAGCAACTCATAGGAGCAGCTTCAGCCCTGTGTATGGACAGCCGGAAGTCTGCATGAAGCTGCGTCTCGCACAGGGGCATTGGCGTCGACGTTTTTTTCTCTTCGTTTTTTTTATTTGCGAGTTTTTTTTCCTCCTTTTTTATTTTTTCAGTGTGACGAACATGGAGAGGGGTGGAGGCGTAGGTAGTGGGACAATGTTGTTTTCGAGCGGAAGTTTATTTGTTTATTGACTTGGGAAAATAGGCCGCATACTGTAGTAGCGAGCGAGCTAACAAAAGCTGATATTAATGGAGGCATCCTCCAGGAGCTACTATAGCTAGGTAGCGTCTATGTTTAACTCAGATGTCTCTGTTGTTGTTGATGCTCCTGTGCGTAACGTTCTCTAATTAACTAGCCACGTTGCCACGCTATCACTAAAGCAGTCCAACAACTAGCGGGCCAACAGTCATTGAGATAACAGACTAGGGCTATTTATGCTGGTGACTATCCCGTTTGCTGGGAAACAATCTCGTCTTGTTTGCTTAAGCCTGGGATGTTAATTAGTATAGTTTATTTAAAATTATAATGTAATGCTTCCCATTAGAGTAGTACTAGTACGCAGACACATCTCGGATGCTTGGGCATTTAGCTAAAAAGCTAGCTACTTGCATTAATTGTAACTGAAGCAGGTTTGCTAATATTTTGCTAAAATGATGCAGTACTAGTCGCCACACAGCCATGTTGCTCAGTGAGGTTGCTGAAGAAGTTGGATAGCATAATAATTAATCCAGTACATGTATACAATACACTTCGACTTTTATGCATGTATTGCTGTTTAATCTTTCGCAATTACAAAGTCTGAATTGTTCACAATGTATCCATACTTAAAAAAATGTTCAACAGATAATAAGTAAACATTGACCAAAGTGCTTTGCATGCATTTGCATGTTAAGTGTTACGCATGACATTTTCAATCCTGACCAATAACACCCCTTGTAAATCTCTGTCTCCTGGCCATGGAGACTCTCATACAATACATAAGCCATACTTTTCTCAGCACTTCACTGTCAGTACTGACAGTGAGTGAAATGCATGCCAGTGAAAAAACCCAGATGATAGTTCCTCATTCGTGTGGTTCAACATCCCCTATGCCCTAGATCAAAACCAATCTTTCATTTATTCAATGTGGATATGCATTGCAGTTGCTCAGGCATAGAATTTCAGCCAGATATAACCTTGAGATAAGTACGGTCAGATTTCAGCTGATGACTAGCTAGCGGGTGTTTATAAGTTATGTTGCTTTTCAATTACAGAAATAATGGAAGATTCCCATTTCAACTCATCATACTTTTGGTCTCCCGTTCCCACAGTACAAGGACAGGTAGACACCTTATTATTGGACCTTATCTTGAAATGTACATGGTGCTGTGTCTCAACTAAAGACACAAATACGTGTTAGCTATCACTAACAATCACTGAAATTGCACCTTTGGAGGGGATGGCGAAACCTCAAATTCACAATTATTCATGTAAGTAACGAGAAAACCAGCCTCCCCAAATGCTCACTTCTGCCCCTCTCCTACACCTCCTATCAACCCCAACCACCTCATTCCTTTATGGCACGTCACCCATGCGCTCTCTTGCCTTTCTTTCTGTTTTCCACCCCTCTTCCCATACACCTCCTTTGTAGATCGAGAACGCCATGTTCCTGAACAAGATGAAGGAGCAGCTGGGTCCGGACAACAAGGGCTCTCCGTCGTTCCCCCACTCATCCTCACACTACCCCACCGCCGTGCTTACCATGGACGCGTCAGGACGCGTGGTGCCCAAACAAGAAGAGGGAGGCGGGGGCATCCAGCTGAATGCCGTCGGAGGTCACCTGCACCAGCCGCACACCTCGCAGAACATCACGGTGGTGCCGGTCCAGTCCACGGGCATTATGACGGCAGGTGAGTCACCGGGACAGGCCAGGTGTCATTCCTTCTGAATCACCACTACATCAACGGCACAGGGGGGAGGGATTTTTGTGATGCAACAAAGCCATCTGCTAAAGGGAATCAAGGCCATTTGCCAATTGAATTGCTCTTAAATCCACCAAATCAATTCAATGTGAACTGCCATCAAATTCATAACATTGCCTCAAACTAACTTTTTGGTCACACTCTGGCAGATGGATAAAAATAAATCTACCAGTCACTCAGATTATTTAGCCAATATGTTTACAAAGTTTTTTTCAAATAAATTTATGTATTCCCAGTTAGAAATAACATGCTATACTGCCTTATTTATTTACAGATACATAAGATGAGACACACATGTTTTAGCTACAGCGTTAATGTTACCATGGTAACAGAGTCACATTCTTTGCAGAATTTCTGTCTCTTACTGATTTTAATCTGACTATTCTTTTAAAACAGTTGCATTTCAAACTTAACAACATTCATGCATGTAAATAAAACAAATTGAGGAACATGGAATTACGTTTATCTTTAAAGAAGTATTCTCTCACACAATGCTTTTAAACTCCTCTCTTTCTTACACTTTATCAGTTTTGGCCATTGTCATGCGCAGTTGAATAAAACAAGTGATTGTTTGGTTCAGCTATTAAACTTCAGAAATACTTTGAATATTGCTATGGTAGATTATGTCTATGCATTGAATTACGATATATTTCACTTGTCCATTCGGACAAGTGCTGTCTACAATCTGCTTGTCTGACAATTTTTTACTTGGACAAGCAGACAAGCCTTAATGTCAATCCTTGCGCTTCATTCCAAAATATTTGCATAATTCCAAAGTGTCTCCTTGTTATGTCCATTATTCTACTATGTAATCCATTTTGGATTAAAGTTTTGACCTGTGAAAATGGAGTTTGCTATTATATTAGATGAGTTGTAAAAAGGACCAAGTAAAAGTAATCAGCTGGGTTCACTTGTTTTGGTAAGTTCCAAGTAAAACCTAAATAACCAAAAAGGTACTTTTACTTTGTACTTTTTACAACTCTGAAGATGTTATTAATTGTATTTTTACAATATGTAATGAATTTGATGTGCATCATTTAGGGATGTCTGTGAAGCTTTCCTTGCGTACTGTGTGGGTGGTGTGTTGTGTGTGCCACGGCTCTCCCTGGGGGGTTGTGCATCAGTCAGGTCACCGTGTCTGTCTCCCTCTAGCGGGGCTGTTGATAACCACACCCCAAGGCACCCTGGTCTCCCAACCCACCTCCACCCAGTCTTTTGTGTCCGGAGCCCCTGCCACTACCATGATAGTGTCCACACTGCACCCCACAAACACAGGTAAAACATCTACCCCCACTTCCCCAAAAACCTATTACCTCGCAACCATTCTCCCTGTTAGCCCGTGACTGAACTGTTTAGTGTTAATGCAGTGGTCTAAGTTCCCGACTTTGGACCACACATGCACCCTTCGAGCCCCTGTTCGGCCGCTGTATGTGCTATTCCCTCTCTGTCTCCTCCTACATGCCTGTCCCATTAGCTTATGCTTTTTTGTCATAAAAATAAATACCCCCAAAAAGTTTTACAATAAGTAAAAAAAAAAAGAAAAGAATTGGCAGTAGAATTGACTGGCTGTGCACAGTCATGGTTTCCATATGGAGGCCCCTGAAACTAGCTTAATATGTTAAACAACAGTCATACTATGTGATAGTCACAGTTTGTGCAATCCCATAGTGGACATTGGCTGACATGGCTTTAACTCTACTCTTATAAAGGCAATCATCTGTTCTCAACACTCACGCACACTAACACACAGACAATGCCGCTTAAAGCTAACCCTGGCAACATGCTGACAGCACCCAGCCCCTAACCTTTGACCTGATCCAAGCCCCGCCCTCTGAGATGAGCGCAAGAGAGGGAGTTTGGTAGTGCACTCCGTGCGTTGAGTGTGTTCTCCTCTTGTTTTCGTTTCTGTCAGAGAGCAGCCAGCACTCCTCTCTCTACTTCTACAGTCACAGTGAGTACCCCAGCTGCCCTCCACCTGCCATGACAGCATCCGTCAGCCCGCAGCACTGCAGATTAACACCACATCAACAAAAGTGGCTGTGTTGACTGGAAAACTCTTAGAAGCTTGGTTCGGTTGTTCATTTGTTGGGTTTATTTTTCTTCAATTGGTATAAGGGGTGAATTATATCTATAAAATGCCCCAAAATATATTTTTTATTCCCTGTGGGAGAAGGGGAGTTGCAGTCTTGTGTAACAGATTGTTTTTGCAGCCGGTGGATGATGCAGTCTAAGGGAGCAAAGGGCTAATTGGAAATGTTCAGAATGTTGTGGTCTTTAACTCAGAGCTTCTCTCCTCTTCCCTCTGTTCCCACACCTCTTCTCACTTCACCCCTTTCCCGCCTCAGACAAGAAAAATGACATAATAATCCCTCCCGTTGTCATGCCAACACCTGGGAAGCGAGGCAGGAAGAAGAAGTCGATGATGCCCAGGTCATCCCTCCCTCCAGGAAGTGATGCGTTGATCCTGGCCCATCTGGCAGCCGGGGGACAGGTGATTTACACGTTAACTGATTTCACATACGATGGATCCCCACAGACATTCTGTTGAGCATATATATATGCTGTTTAGATCAGTGTATGTCTGATGTCACTCCAATCTAGCAGCATTAACACTTGTTACATTTCACCTCCATTACTTTCTGATTGGTGACGCTAAGTGCGGTTTATGACTCTGTTGGTTTCTAGCACCACGCTGCCGACCCATATGATTTATCCAATGATGAAGATGAACATGGGAACAAGGATGGTGCCAAGTCATACAGGTGGGCTTTCTGCAGCTCACACATTTACTTTAACACTCATCTGTTACCAAGTTGACCCTGTCCATAATTCATGAGTATATCTAGATTTCTCCATTTCCGTTCACTTACCATTCCCTCTGCGGCACTTCCAGGTGCCGGATGTGCGCAGTAACATTCTTCAGCAAGTCAGACATGCAGATCCACGCCAAGTCTCACACGGAGGCCAAGCCCCACAAGTGCCCCCACTGCTCCAAATCGTTCGCCAACTCCAGCTACCTGGCACAGCACATCCGCATCCACAGCGGGGCCAAGCCGTACACCTGCTCCTACTGCCAGAAAACATTCAGGCAGCTCAGTCACTTACAGCAGCACACACGGTACTGCTGCCTGCCTGCTTCCTGTCTGCCTGGCATGCATGTCTGTGTGTGGCTTGATTTAGCTGTAAATAACAGTCAAGGTTTAAAGCCTGAACGGCCAGTACATTCTACATATTAGGCCAAAAATAGAATGTTCTACAGTATGTGACATTTTGAAAACTGATGCGTGAATGCCAGGATGTCAAAATAATTTCAGATTATCATCTAGTACAACTGCATTCTTTCGAGAAATATAACCTCTTCAGTCAACTGCTTACAACTGCATTAATTCTGAACTGTATGTTTAATTAGGGGGGACAGATGGCTCATGGTTAGGGAGTCAGACTTGTAGTCGGAAGGTTGATTCCCGACGGTGCCAAATGTTATTGTGTCCCTGAGCAAGGCACTTTACCCTAAGTTGCTCCAGGTGAATGTCCCTGTTTTCATTGTAGGTCGCTCTAGATAAGAGCATCCACTAAATTACTAAATGTAATTAAATAGCACAAAGCACAGACTGTGAAAGTGATCTACCATTACACATTCAGAGGTACTGATACCATTGTATTTCTTTAAATATGGTGTTATATATAATATATAAAAATGTAGTTATCTTATATTTGTGTAGAGTTACAACTGACAAAGCAGCAGCACGTTTACTTCTCTTTCACTTTGTTTTAGGTCAGTTTGTGCTGTTTGAATTTTTTTTGTTTACCGAATGCCTTTTTCAATCAATTCTGTTCCCTCTTTATTTTGGTGTGTCCATCCCAACTTTACTGCATCTTCATCAGTTCACTGTCTGCTTCTTTAATCGGTTCAACACATTAAATTGCATTCAAACAATAATATTTACAGTATAGAAGGAGTAACAAGGAGGTAGCCAAAGCACATTTGATTTGTTCCCAGCTATGTTTAAACCCCCCCATTCTCACTAACTCTGCCTTGTAGGCAGCTTCGCAACTCTTTGGACAGATGCAGGATGGCGAGCCGACAATTCTTTTTACACGATTTATCCAACATTGAAGCCTTTAGTCAGATCATGTACAGGATGATTACGTTCACCAACTGTATTTCCGTGATTGAATTTACAAGCGCCCGATCTATACGCAAGGAGTCGCTAAAGAGGGGCGTGGCAACGTAGATAATTTGCCTTATCTAACCCAAATGCCTTGCTCTGGAGGCTTGAACCTCTGACTAACATGAGGTGTCCTGCAATGCAGCGACCTAGCCCACCATGCCACTCGAACGCCCTATGTTTAAAATGTTAACAGATAAACGAAAAGGAACCCGCACACACGTGTATGCTCCACCACGTATCTTTATTTGACTAAAATGACAACGTTTCTACCTGATGAAGATCTCTGTAGATCAAAACGTTGTCATTTTAGTCAAATAAAGATATGTGGTGGAGCATACACGTGTGTGCGGGTTCCTTTTAG
This sequence comes from Umbra pygmaea, assembly GCA_016801145.1. NCBI lineage: Eukaryota > Metazoa > Chordata > Actinopteri > Esociformes > Umbridae > Umbra > Umbra pygmaea. The sequence goes on along the minus strand of JACXGM010022098.1, from coordinate 6,146 downwards.
TTTGTCTGATATGTCCTCAACCCTGCACCCAACTTAGGATGTGCGTTTGATCTCACACTATCTAAAATGTTAACATGCACACAGGAAGTCATTGAGCAGAGTATGGACTTTTAGATCTAAGTGCTGTGGAGATCTGGTGATGGTGTATATCTGATTTTTTATTATCTCAGAGGTTAGGAGATTTAGGTCTGGTTTGCAGATTTCTTTGAGAAGTATAGTCACTTATTATTTTGGTATTATCTGACATACTCTGAAACAATATTTGAATGCATCTGCGCCTAAACATTCTTCCACTAAATCTTTAGATAGTGATTACTTACTGTCCTTTATATTAGCAGTTCTAAGCCTATCTATGCATCTATTCAACCAGTTCTTGGTTTCTTGACTGTTTCTGGGAAACAAAACACGTGTTTTTCCCTTTCTCCCCCTTTCCCACTCACTGTTCTAATAAAGTTAAGTGCGCCCTCTGCTTTCTCCGTTACAATTTCACCCTCACACCACATGCCCCTTTCTTATTTCAGCTCAAGGTTTCAAGATAAAGACACAAGTGCTTCCCATCACTCAATGCCCATATCAGTAGGCCTCTGTAGCGTTACCACACAATATTACCTGCATGCCCAAGGTGGAGAGAGAGAGAAAACGAGAGAAAGGAGGGTGACTGTGCCTGCTGTCTGTATTCATACTGTGTTCCGCAACTCCGACACAGTGACAACAAGAAGTGCACACCGTTAGTCATTCTGCGCTAAAAGTGATTGCGTGGCGGGGGGAAGGGGGGGCGATTTGAGTATGATTTGATCTGCGGATCGTTCTGATTTGAAATCATAAATCTCTCCTCTTCTCTCTCTCTGTCCGTCTCCCCATCCCCTCCCCCCTTGTTAGAAACCACACGGAGGGCAAACCTCACAAGTGCCCCCACTGCTCCAAATCGTTCGCCAACTCCAGCTACCTGGCCCAGCACATCCGCATCCACAGCGGGGCCAAGCCGTACACCTGCTCCTACTGCCAGAAAACATTCAGGCAGCTCAGTCACTTACAGCAGCACCACAGGTAAACGCAGTGGAACTAGACAGTCGGGCGGTCACCTCACTCTACATTCCATCCCCGCTCTTTTCATCGTCTATCACAGTGTCATCTTTGTGCAGCTCAAGCAGCTCTAATTCCCACTGACTCCCTGATTGAATCATACAGCTGAAAGGACTGGGTGGACGTTCCAGTGGAAACTCTGTTTGAGAGGCTGTTCAGACATGTTTATGGATAGTTTGGTAGACTAGAATTGGATGTGTTGTATTCTAACTTCTTGTCAGGTCCTTGGAGCCAGGAACTGTGTATGAGATTATTCAGGATGTTACTGGGGATTCTGGGAATTGTAGTTCATTAAACGGTGTCACATTCATAGGATTCACACTGGGGACCGGCCATACAAGTGTATCCATCCTGGCTGTGAGAAAGCTTTCACTCAGCTGTCCAACTTACAGGTAACTAATAGGGCTTCTTTTATCTCTACATCAACAGAAAATAATTATGCCTTACCTCCAAATTAATTATGTAAAGTTGATGACATAGGCATTATTAAATGGCCATTGTAATAACCATAGTATACTATTTTTTGTTACCCCCAGTCTCACCGCCGGCAGCACAACAAAGACAAGCCGTATAAGTGCCACAACTGTAACCGTGGTTACACGGACGCGCCCAGTCTGGAGGTTCACCTGTCCACTCACACGGTCAAACACGCCAAGCTTTACTCCTGTGGCCTCTGCAACCGGGCATACACCTCGGTAAGTTATGAAATACTTAGTCCCGCCCCTTTTAAAAGAACCACACCCCTTTCTGCTATTATGTTAGGCCTCCCAACTTGTGAAAGAGCTGTGGGAATGGTTGTCCTGATTTAGGGGAGGGGCTTGTAAATTGTTTTGCTGGAGACTAATGAAATGTATTTACTTTTTCAGTAACTGGAGATTTAGATGAATGACTACTTCAGGTTGCTGTAAGTTGGTTGTTAGTGAAAACAGTTTGATTTGATATAAGCCTATAGGTTGTGTAGGACTGAACACGTATGCTTTGGTGTTGTGGTTGAAATTAACGGCCCAGTGTTTTCAGGAATCTTACAATTTGATTGCAAATGTTGCCCCCTTTCCCCAACTAATGATAATTATGTAAAAAAATTATGTTAAAAAAATCATGATTTCTGTGTTGCATCGGTGTAGTTGTATACCAGCTATATCATCTTCCTCTTGACCTGTTTGACCAGCTGTTCTTTAGGAGTATGACATCATCCTCTAATGCAGGGGTCATCAACTCTGGTCTTGGAGGGCCGAAACACTTAATTATTTTACCTAGTAGTTCATTATTTTACCTAGTAGTTTATTGCAATCACCGGCTTTCGTAGCTATAATTCGGGCCTTTATTAGAAAGAGAGAACAAAAATCAGAAGTGTTTCGGCCCACCAGGACTGGAGTTGATAAACCCTGCTTTAATGGAAAAGAACACATTTTTTATATCTGTTTGAGATGAGTTTTTAACTGGGTTTTTTAAATGTTTTTATTTCTGGTTTATGCTTTGACATTAAAACATTATTTGCGTTTGAGTAAACAATATGAAAAGTGAAATTTTCACTGGACAGTTATTTTAAATAGCTTCCCAGTTTCTACAGTATTTTCTAGTATGTGTCCATAAGTATTTGGACAGCGACACACATTTTGGCTTTTTACTCCAGCACATCACATTTTAAATGAAATTACAGCCCTTTTTCCCACTAAGAAAAAAGGGGCAATAAATGATAAAAAGTCTAATTCCAACACCTTTTGCAATTTCTGGATGAAATCAACCTCATAGTCATTGTTACATTTCAAATCTACTTTTCTGCTTGTGTTACTGTCTGAATACTTATGCACTGTGTACTTATAGACTGTGTACTGTACAATGTGTGTATTATTCCTTCCATTAATTTGCTTAGACTACATGTAAATGAGATTGAATGTATTAAGTGAGCCCTTCGCAACATGGTGTTTACTGAACTGTCCAGCTCCCATTCTAACCTACCTGTCCTGCAGGAGACGTACCTGATGAAACACATGCGGAAGCACAACCAAGACCCCTTGACTGTGGCAGCAGCCGTCGCCGCCCAGCAAGCCCAAAGCCACACCCCCGGGGGAGGTGGCAGGGGGAGGGGCCGCGGAAGAGGAGGAGGCGGGGCAAATGCAGGGGGCGGTCCCGTCGGGGCGGGCCAGAACCAGCCCAACCCAAATAATACTCAACAGGGCAGCTACTCGGAGGGCGTGCCGTGCCCCTTCGACCTGCACCAGTACAAGACGGTGTCGGCCGGGGAGATCCAGTACAAGCAGGTCAGCGTTGCTGACATGTCAGCCCACAAAGATCTGTGTCTGACCGTGTCTACGTCCGCCATCCAGGTGGAGCACATGAGCTCATAGGACAGAGACGACAGAGGGAGGAAGTGGCCGCTGTCAAGTTCACATCAGAGGATGGGCTCATTGTAATGGCTGGAAGGGTATGGACCAGTGACACACAATAGATGCCAGCTGTTTCAATGAGGCCATCCTCCCATAGCTTCTCCCTCCTGCCTCCACTGGCACTGAGAACTTAGTAAAAACTCCACTGCCTTGGGGTTGGTGATGGAATTAATGGACGAATAAGGTAAGACCCAATCAGACTGAAGGACGGAGCGCTTGATGAGACAATCTGAGAGGACCAGGATGTATGGGACATGTAGTCCATTGAATGAACAGATGATTTATGAATGGTTCCCAGAATGCACTTAAAGGAGAGGACGTCAAAAAGAGAGAGTGGGTCTGATATAAAGAACGCACTTAATCAATCTTGTATTTTTTTCCCCTCAGTTTTGCATCATACTTTTTTTTAAGTTGTATGTACTGTATATTAAAATATGTATGAATTTTTCTACCAACAGTGGAATGTTTGAACGAATGACATAGAACTGATTGTGCAAAGAAGGTGAGTAAAAAGAAGCATCTTTAAAAGAGAGCAGATTTTGTATTTAAAAATGACAATTTTTCTATATTGCCAACTCGTTCTTGCGAAGCAAGAGGGATGGTGTAGAATGAGTATTGTGTTATAAGACAAAGAAATGGCTGCCAGGTACTGTTAACAAGTCGTTTTAAAAAAAAACTTTAATACGGAATATAACTGTTTACCTTCATTAGTGTACTCAACTAGCAATGTTATCATTATTAACCATCAGAAATTATTATATTCTATCCTATACATGTGCATTGAAATAACTTTTTTCATAAAGAAAAGGGAAGGATGTACTACGTTCTGCCACTAAAGCAAACCAGAGATCAAAATGTGTATGAAATTGAAAAACAAAAGATCTCCAAAAGTACTGAAACGTTGACATGTATTTCTAACCCATCCAATCACAGAGCTTCTTTCTGCTCTCTGCATTTATCAAGCAGGCTTTTGATTGGCCGGTTCTCTTATGTATACTCCTTGTACTTTGTGTCTTTTGAAATACCAATAACAAAAGTTCTCAATATTCTTATTAATGTTGTTATTATCTCTGTTAGTACAGTTAAGTACCCTTATGCTACACTGGCTGTATATGCACAGTACTCATTTATCTGAACAGACTGTTTCTCCTTATTTGGATAATAAAGTGAGACAGTAAGAGGTGACCAAGCATGTTGTCTGATTCTACTTCATACTGTGATGTTGCAGTTGGTTTGAAAGTAGGATATCAATGTACAGTAAACAACTGAATTATGTATTGAAGTTGTAGTGATAATTAGTCAGCGGAGGACAGAATACTGGGCCCTGTACATAGGCTAAGGGGCCCTTCCCATTTATTCACAGATTTGAGGGTGCCTCCACACATTAGCTTCCTATATACTTAGTACACCTTTTCCCCAGAGTGAGGGCACTGTATATAGTCAACATTCATTTGAATTGTTATGTTTGGAAAACATTTTCCATATCCTGTAATGTTCTGCTTTCACCACACACACACAGAAAAAGAGACAAAGTGACACACTTTTTGGATTTTTTTTACTTTTTGGAATTTTATTTTGGATTGAAAAAAGGAATTGTGTTTGTTATATTATAATTCAAGCGTATACATTTCCTACAAAATACAAATGTGTAAGGTTGCACAAACACCAATGCACAAACACAGTAAATTAAAACCAACAGAGGCACATTCCAAATCCTCAGAAACAAAGTAAATGACACACAGTGAAAATATAAATTTAAAGAAAATTTAATAGATATACTTTATCCCAATTTCCAGGGAATTTATCCTATTATTTTAATTAAATGTTATTTTTAACTGTTTGTTTGGTTTTTACTTAAATATGCTCAGTATGCCATTTATGAATATATAATAACTAGTGTTGTTCATGTATTAATGTATAATATCTAGTGGTGTTCTGTGGAGAACAAATGACAGCAGGGAAAACAGTTTCACAACACACCAACAGGATAACAGTGAGGGTACAGATGTTTGATTACTCTGGTCTTGTAAATCAAATGGTCAACACTTTGACAGCCAGAACAGGAAGTGGAGCTCAGATTGTCATGTTTTTCTTACCTTGTGAAGGACCATTTCACAGAGAAGTGTATTTTAAATCAAATATTTTAAAACTATGAAATGCAAGCTCAACTGAAAAAACACAACTTAAGTACAGCAGTGGCATCTCTACAATAATTACAAAATGTAATCTAAAATATCCCTTTGGCCATATTTGGAACCTCTAGTTCAGTCGTGGTTTGGTAAGTGTTCCATAACAGTAGTGCACCGTGCCTTCCTCAGGCTCCTGACAAATCATACAATGAATAACAACAACATGTAATACAGTATTCACATACACTTATTTTGTGTTTCATATACATTAAATAAAAAGGAAAACAATATGAGCTTGTGTGTTGATGGTGAGGTAGAGGGTGACAGTGGGGATAAGGCAAGTGGGTTGTCAGCCTCACTTGCTAAGTGGAGTTAGTCCAGCCTTCCTAAACACTACAGTGGAGTTAGTCCAGCCTTCCTAAACACTACAGTGGAGTTAGTCCAGCCTTCCTAAACACTACAGTGGAGTTAGTCCAGCCTTCCTAAACACTACAGTGGAGTTAGTCCAGCCTTCCTAAACACTACAGTGGAGTTAGTCCAGCCTTCC
>JACXGM010022097.1:0-16625 GCA_016801145.1 Umbra pygmaea | reverse complement strand
GGGGGAGAGACAGAGATTTGAATAGCTGCAGGCTCACTCATCATTTTATTTGTTCCTATGGTAACAAATCATTTTCTTTTCCCTGTTTTCCATGAGAATTGTATATTAACAAAAGCAGCCAATTACAAACTTACTCCAACTTCCATTTCCTGCAGCAATTATGGTTTTCTGCAGTAGATACTCTTGATGAGTGACACTTGTAATCTTCATTCACCATATGTAGCGTACACACATTCTCCAGGACAAAAGAAATGGATCTGGAAAAAATAATATATTTTTTTAGAATGTTGTTCATGGCTTACAAATGACTTCCTTCGTGTTTTGCTCCCCCTGCTTCCCGTCCAGCCTGAACCCATACAGTTATGATGAGAGCTGCGTGTCCAGCAGTGTGGACCACCTGCCCCTGGCTGCCCTTCCACTCCTGGCCATCGCAGCACCACATTACCAAGATGCTGTGGCGACCCTCATTGCTCGTGCCAACAAGGTCTACCACAGCTTCCTGGCATCCCAGGAAGGGCAGGGCTTTACTGGCTCGGTGAGTCTGTGCTCTACAATCCCTGCACCCCCCCTTCCAGACAGGGCATTACTCACCCTGTCGGTCCATCCTTCTAAAGTCCCCTCCATACTCTTTTTACTAAGGTGTATCATAGGATGCCAGGGTTTAGTATAATGATTGAAGCTCCTCACACATACTGGTCTCCATGGCTTCTGCTTCCTACTGTTCTCTCATTAAAAGTGAAACCTGCCCCCCTGAAAAAAATAATCATAATAACTTTGGGCCCTTCACTGGCCGAGTGGGTCCGTTCTCTTCTGTGTCTACCTGTCTCCCACCGGGTCGTGCTGCCTCACTGTGATGAGTCATACTGTGAGGAACTACAGAGGACAGAATGAAGGAGAGATCTGCTTCCTTACAGGCCTAACCTGTCATGCCAAATCCAATATTGTGGTGCAGTCCTTTCTCCGTGACAAAAAATAAGACAAGAAATGTATTGGATAGGGGATCCATAATTGATTTTCATATAATTTGAGAAAAATGTCCCAAGAATTTGAGAAGGGATTGAGTTAGGCAGGGATGGACAACCTTTTTTCTCTGTGTACAAATATACTGTATATACAATGTACAATCTTCTCCCTTTTGCATATTATTGACAAGATTTGCTGTCATTACACCATAAGTTGGGAAGTCAAGTACAGTATTAGCATTTCAAACAGAGTACAGTAAAAAAATCTGTAAAAAAAAGTAGATGTACAATTTCCATTTAGACAGATTCTTCTAAATAATAAAAGAAACTAATGTATAAACATAGTGATTGCACATTAATTGACGGACACTTTCACTCCAGGAGGGATTATTTCCGTCTGTTAACGTAAAATGTTTATACATTCAATTGTGTTATCATTATGAATGGTACTGTCTTTAAACACTGGACATTTAACTGGCACATTTTGTATTATTATTGTTTTTTTTTGCTCTTTATAAGAGTGTCTGCTAAATATAATTTTTTATATTAACTAGGTAGGTCAGTTAAAAACCAATTATAATTTTCACTGAAAACATGGCAAGCCTTTGAACAACACCACAGTCCATCCTCAGACACAAGTGGCACACAGTCAGAGGTATTGTTTTCAAATGAAGCTGCAGAGTTCTCACAAAATCCCACCTGAAAATGCTGAAATTCCAGGCATACAACAACTCTTAAGGCACCACAACATCTTTGTCATTTTTCTGAAATTGATACTTCAAAGAGTCTTTATAGAGAAATGTCATGAACAGAGAGCCCAAATCCATCACCTGATTACGGTTTTAAAACAGGGTGTTTTTGTTTACATCCATGCATGTGTGTGTGTTCCTGTGCAGGTGTGTCTGACCTGCGACTGTGTGGGTGGGGTGCTGTGCTTCGATGCCCTGTGCTTCAGTGGTGGCAGCAGTCAGAGGCACACCAGCAGCCCGGGTAGCAGCAGCAACAACAGCACTGAGAGTCTCAAGGTACCAGCATGACTCACTAAGACTGTTTAAACTGAAGCATTACAACTTAACGTTCTGCCTTCTGTCATACTCATATTCCCATGATGAGTCGCTAGAAATCTTACCTGAAAGATGGAGAAAAAACATATTTTTGGTAGTCAGTTATGATAGCTCTTCCCAAAGATATTATTTTTGATCATGTTCAGGCAGGAGCTTTGGTGGAGCTTTTTGTTTTTTTTGTTTTTCTCTCATGTTTCTCCCCTCCCAATTCCCACTGACCCTGCCTTGTCGGCAGCTCCGCAACTCCTTGGACAGATGTGGGATGGCGAGGGGCGCGAACATGGTTCATCCAACCACATGTCACCCAGCCGCTGATTCTTTTCACACTGTGAATTCAACACGCACGGAAGCCTTTAGTCGGATCATGTATGGGATGATTACACTCACCAACAATACAGTTGTGCTTGTCCTTTGTAAACCATACTGATAACAGAAATCACCGAAATGGCCCTGATCAAAAGTTTACATACCCTTGAATGTTTGGCCTTGTTACAGACACACAAGGTGACTCACACAGGTTAAAATGGCAATTAAAGGCTAATTTCCCACACCTGTGGCATTTTAAAATGCAATTAGTGTATTTGTAGAAATAGCCAATGAGTATGTTTTCTTTCACGGGGATGCACTGAGCAGGCTAGATACTGAGCAATGGGGAGCAGAAAAGAACTGTCAAAAGACCCTATGTAATAAGGTACTAGAACCGAATAACGTCGGAAATGGACATAACAAAATATCCAATCCTTGCAAATGCCCTTAAGTACTGTTCAATCACGTATTAAGAAGTGAACGATTCAGGGATCTCTTTATACCAAGCCAAGGTCTAGTAGACCAAGAAAGATTTCAGTCAAAACTGTTTGAAGAATTGTTCGGAATACAAAGAAAAATCCACAGGTAACCTTGGGAGACATATGGGCTGCTCTGGAAAAAGACGGTGTGGTTGTTTCATGGAGCAGAATATGACGATACTTGAACAATGTCACATTGTTTTATATTGTAGAATTTTTTTACAAAAAATGCTTTGGGTGACAGCGGAATGCACTGGCTCCTGTGGCTCTGCAACAATTGCTAGCTGTCTCACCTTCTTCTAACCCTGAAATTCCTTTCATTTAAATAAACTGTTAATTTGCTTGAGTTTTTGTATTGCAAAGCCTGTAATGAACCCATCTTCAGTTCCTGTTTATTTTGCAGGCTTTTTGCCCTCTATCTACTTTTCAATATGAGAAAGGCATGCTAACTTGAATTCAGTTCTGGTGATTGACTTTGCCAACTTTCTATTTATCCGCTTTCTATTTATCCGCCCCCCCAAATATCCGCCCCCTTTGGTAGCTGTGGCACTGTGTTTTGGATATTTTTTTGCTGAATGATAAAACACCCTTCTAATGAGTTTCGAGGCATTTGGTTATTTCTGAGCCGACACAAATTTTCCCTACACTTCAGAATTTATCCTGCTATCATCAGTGATATCATCAATGAAGATAAGTAAGCCAGTTCAATTTGAAGCCAAACATGCAGTTAATGTCTGCTCCACAATTTTGTATACCAATTTTTGTATACCACTTCTGCACACTTAACACTTTTGTCTTGCCATCATTTTGGTTAAACCTTGTCTGATCTACAGACACACTTTTAGACACTTTTTCCAGAATGTTTTTTTTGCACCTTGCAGTTGAGCCTCTGTTGTGCAGTTGGTTAAGTCTTCTGCAGATGGTAGTTGAGAATTCCTTGGTAATCCACTACAGAGTTCATGTACCGTCATAACAGAGTCTCTCTCAGACATCCCAGGTCATTCCATGTTGTAAAATGCGGAAGACTCTCAGGACATCCCTGGAATGATCTCTGTCATTCGCTAGTTTGAATCAGATTATTATTTGTAATATTGAGTAGAGATGTAATATCCTCTACTCAATATACAGATATGACAATTAATAGAAATATAACAAAGTCAGTAACTGAGAAACATGGAATTTCATCTCACTACAGAATTATGATCTTGCTCAAGGCATCAGTATGTAATGTTCTTCTCTCTTTTCGCCACCATCACGTGGTAAAATAGTAAAATCATTTCTGTTTTTTATGTTGTTAACTCAATGTCAAAAAACCTTTGAAAACCATGTTTGAGAACAAAAGCAACTTAAAGTATATTGCCTGCTAACACATGCCTTTTCCTTAAATATGAAATTTAAAAAAGTATGTCTTCCGTGTATCGTTTTAAATAGGCATTGTATGGTTTGACAAGTTATACCTACGTGCATAACGATTGTGCATTGGCGAATGGACATATTACTTAATTAAACCAGTACTCATTTGGTGCCACTACCCAATGTTGATGTACATTACTGTAGGCTGATTAGATGATAAATTGTAAATTACCCCTTATTTATGAGATGTAATGCTGTATAGCTATAAACAAGATCACACTTGTAATGCAGTTTGGATTTAAAATGTGTTGTTCCCTGATCTATCTGGAGGAGAGCAAAATGGACAAAAGTTTTGGTCAATAAAATATCAAAAATCGTTATCTCGGATTGAAAGCAGTGAACCTCTACCCACTATTCTAGTCTAATATCAACCATGTGGAGCTAACTTGTGACTATGCGATTGAGTTAATATCTCCCTTGAAAGATCAGTTTCATTCTAGCTAGAAACTCACCCGGGCTTATCTGCAGTAGCGATGTACGATTCATGAATGATTTGTTCTTTTTGAATAAATCTATTGCAAAACGCTGGATTCATACTGGATCATTCATTTCATTCTTTTTTTGCGCAGGCGCATTACTTCTATTATCCAGTACACTACTCTGTACTAGTACATGAGTCATTAATTTAGTTCTTTTTCATGCAAGTGCATCACTTCTATGATCCAGTACTACTCTGTGGTACTAGTAGCCTACCTGAATCATTCTTTTTGGCGCAGACGCATTACTTCTATGATCCAGTATACTATTTTTACTAGTACCTTGTCGTTCATATCGTTCTTTTTTGCGCAGGCGGATTACTCTATGATTCAGTACGGTTTCGTTCTTGGATTTGCGCATGCTTGCTCATCACTTCAGAGACAATGAAAACTCACAGAAGGGTACAAATTAACTAGTCCAACCGAATGTTACTATTTTGACAAATGCACCTTTATCATAGCTTACATATGGAACTGTTGATAATATTATAGGATTATGTACAAAATAAATAGTTCAAGCTTAAAGTTAATTCTTATTCTTATTAAGTCATATGATGCTGGATATTTAAATTAATGGGTTTACTACACATGTATCAATATTACCTAAGGAAAGTTTCAGGGGGGGAAGAACAGCTGGAGGAGCTAATCCCACCTCCTCCACTGGAGTGGCTGGAGGAGCTACTCACACCTCCTCCACTGGAGTGGCTGGAGGAGCTACTCACACCTCCTTGATCGGGTTGGCTGGATGAGCGGGTCCAGCAGCTGATAAAGGAGCTGAGGGCCACCAGAGTCCGCCAAGCAGTGGGGGTCTTTCGCCACTGCCGAGCTGCCTCCACCACGGAGCTACGGGGGTCTGCCTCCACAGCGTAGCTACGGGGGTCTGCCGCCACCGCTGAGCTACGGGGGTCTGCCTCCACCGCGGAGCCTTGGGGGTCTGCCGCCACCGCTGAGCTACTGGGGTCTGCCGCCACCGCTGAGCTACGGGGGCCTGCCGCCACCGCTGAGCTACAGGGGTCTGCCTCCACCGCGGAGCGACGGGGGTCTGCCTCCACCGCGGAGCCTTGGGGGTCTGCCGCCACCGCTGAGCTACGGGGGTCTGCCTCCACCGCTGAGCTACGGGGGTCTGCCGCCACTGCCACGCTACGGGGGTCTGCCGTCGCATTAAGGGAGTCTGCCGCGCCACTACTGGGGTCTGCCAGGCTGACGCCGGCTGGTCGACTGCCCTGACTGCTTAAACCTCCAGCAGAAGCTCCACCTTGGTGGGTGGCGGAAGGGTGATCTTGTGTACCGTTGGGGGTGTTTTTGCCTTTTCACCCTTCTCTTCTTGGTGCTTTTTAAGGCACTCTCCTTTTGTGTCTGCCCACGGCTGGAACCGTGGCCTTTGACGGGGTACTGTAACAACATCCCAGGGTGGGATGTCATTTCATGACTATATATTGTGAACTCATGGTGTGATTTAGTTTATTATCTTAAATGTTTTTGAGTTTGCGCAGGTGTACTACATCTATGATCCACTATTTGGTTAATTAATTTCATTCTTTCCTTCTTTTTTGCGAAGGCATTTTATTTCTATGATCCAGTACCTACTGTACAGATCAGTATACAGTTTTTTTTGTTCATTTCGATCTGTGCATGCACAAATGAACAAAACAAATCAAAAAGATTCATTCATTTGAATGAACAAGATCCAAAGGTACGAGTAAGTAAAAAGAATCAAACTTCCCATCACTAATCTGCAGACATAGAAGGTCCTTGAGACTTTGAAGCTGCAGTGTGTCAGGTGGTGCAGCTCATGACATAGTTTTCTATCTGATTGTAACACTAGAGGATGTACTTCCTCCAAAAAAAGTATCGGCCATAATCGGCCAAGTGGATCAATTGGTCAACCTCTATTTGAATCCTGTCCCTCTATATTAAAAACATGGATGCAACAACACTTTCTCAAGCTTAACAGTGACAAAACGGAACTCCTACTCATAGACACTAAATCCACCAATCAAACACGCACCTTCTCTTACACCATTGATGACACAGTTTCCCCCCCCCCCCCACACTTGCAACCTTGTCATCCTTGACTCCACCCTCTGTTTTTAAGCAACACGTAAAACACTGTCAAATCCTTATTCTTCCATCTCCGTGTCATTGCCAAACCTCATGTCCTCCCTACCCAATCCTCAGCTGAAACTCTGATTCAAGAATTTCATCCTGTCTCCTACTGTAACTCTCTGCTTTTTGGCATAATTTTCTTGTTACTATATCCCACTGCAATTGTGTTTTCAGCTCATGTAAAAAACACTGAAATACACTTAATATAACTATTTAAAATACAAGTACCCAAATACAGATGTAAGTGTATTTTTAAAACCTTCTGGTAGTTTGCCAGCTCCCACATTGAGCATTGCACTGTTCATTTCGGTACAGTTCTGGTATTCAAGTGTGAGCGAACTTTGAATGATTTTGTCCCACGCTCTCTTCCTCCCACACAGGATAACACAGAGGACAGCCCCTGTCCCAGCCCCAGCCTGGGACTCAACTCCAGTAAGAGGCTGAGTAAGAGCAACATTGATATCTCGGCCCTGCCCAGCGATGGCCACAGTCAGGGCAGGCAACCTCTCAGCAGGAAACAGAGTGACTCGTTTGATGGAGACACATCTACTGGACCACGTAGCTTCTTCAGCAGGTACCATAGCAAGAGAACATTACTCTGATGGAAGCTAAACCACAACCCTCACCCTTGCTTTTGTCTTTTCCCCTCCTCACATTTGTTATGAAGGGCTATTCCACCCATTTTGTATGTGGCCTTGTTTTCATTCAGTTTGTGTTATAGTGTAGCCTTAATGAGCAGTTTTAATGCATTCAATGTTGTTGTTTTTTTTCTAGCATAATACACGTTTTGCTCTCGGATGAAGAGAAAAGTTAGCAAATTCATCAATAACAATGATAATTTACAAAGTAAATCCAGTCATTTTGATTTAAATGCATACACCCACCACTATTTTTCTCACGATCTTTGTTCAACAAAAGATGTAAATGTGTGTATATCAATCTACAGTTTGTTCACTGAAGCATACATGGCTGATGGGAAATCCCCGATGTACTGTAGTTATCTGGCCTTCAGCCAGGTTCTCATGGGATGTGCCACTTTATCATCAATATTTACTGCAGTACGGCTTTTTCTGCCTGTCTGTCAGTCTGCCTGCATGCCTGTGTGTCTGTCCTGCCTACCTGAATGCTTGACTGTCTGTTAGCTTGCTGTCTGTTTTCCTATTTTCCAATGGGCCTGTCTGCCTGCACTGGGCTATAAATAGACTATTCTGCATATGAATCTACAGGATATAATATTTGTAGCTTGGTAGATGGGAAGCTCCCCAGTTACTTCCACTACCTAAGCCCCAAGCTACCAGTGTTCCTATTTTTAAACACATACTCCTGTTCCCTGGCAACCTAAGCTGTAATCTACAGGGCCTACTTTAGTATATTATTTAGTTTTTATGTTTGGTCTGGTGTTTTTGTGATTATAATATGACTCATCATTGCAAGTCCTAGCACAGCTCGGGACAGCCGTTATGCATCTTGTTAAATATGCATTTCACAATATTTTAGGCCTCTAGTGCCTAAAGCCTGTGTATATTGGTGCTGTCGATCTAAAACAGGTCCCGGCTTGGTACTCAGTGTTTTCTCTTAGGTGTTTAGGTCTGTACTTTCTCTCTACCTCTGCTGTGTCTAGATGTTGGGCCCGCTGTGCAACCACATTGTATGTCACTGTGCAGCTCTGGTTTGATTGACAGTTTTTCCAACCAAACTTTCTCAACTTTAGCAAATCATACGTCATACATTTTGATGGAGATTCACTCCCTGATATTCCCTGACACATAGAAAATGGCTTCTATAGCAGTGAAAAACACTGTTGGATTTCAAATTAAATGCAGTAACATAATGATTGTACACATACTGGAACACCCCACAAGAGCTACAGTTTTGGAGATGCTCTGACCCAATTGTCTACCCATCACAATTTGGGCCTTGTCAAAGTTGCTCAAATCCTTGCCCTTTCCCATTATTCCTGCTTCTTCATTTGTCCACAAAATTGATGTGTTCCCTGTCTGCAGTGGTCAATACCTATCAAAAGTGTTCCAAGAAAGCAAAAGCTTCAAACCAGCGACAGGATCATGGGCATCGAGGCTCACTGATGCACGTGGGGATCGAATATTCTAACTCCTCGTCACAATGATGTAGATGTTCTGTGATGAAGATTCTAACTCCTTGTCACAATGATGCAGATGTTTTGTGATGAATATTCTAACTCCTGATCACAATGATGTAGATGTTCTTTGATGAACATTCTACCTCCTGACCACAATGATGCAGATGTTCTATGATGAAGAGTCTAACTCCTGATCACAAGGATGCAGATGTTCTGTGATGAAGATTCTAACTCCTGATCACAATTCTGCAGCTTTTCTGTTGGGTAGTGACTTAGACCTCTGCAGTCAGATTTACTCTGCCAGACTATTTCACACAGCATGATTCCACAGCGTGTCCATGGTGACACATTTATTCTCGTCTCCATCCCTGCTTGTTATTCTCTTCATTAAACCCATGTCAGCTCAGCATGTTGACGATGGAGCTGGATGATGATTAGTGCCACCCAACTCCTGCTCCTCCTTTCGGGGTATCCCAGCTCGGTCACAGGGCTCTGCTTATTCAGGCTCACAGAGCTGTGATTCCCAGGCATGAGCACACTTTAGAAGGATCCCTTGGGACATGTGATAACACTTCCACCTCTATCAGGGGGTTTCACCGCAGGCTTTACCAAAGCCTTCCCTCCTCCTCACTAGTAACACTCAACGGCTGTTTATTTGTTGAAGTTGGGATCTGTCAGTCTGTCTCTGTCTGTCTCTGTCTGTCTCTGTCTGTCTCTGTCTGTCTCTGTCTGTCTCTGTCTGTCTCTGTCTGTCTACCTACAGTGGGGCAAAAAAGTATTTAGTCAGCCACCAATTGTGCAAGTTCTCCTACTTACAAAGATGAGAGAGGCCTGTAATTTTCATCATAGGTATACTTCAACTATGAGAGACAAAATGAGGAAATAATTCCAGAAAATCACATTGTAGGATTTTTAATGAATGTATTGGTAGATTATGGTGTTAAATAAGTATTTGGTCACCTACAAACAAGCAATATTTCTGTCTCTCACAGACCTGTAACTTCTTATTTAAGAGGCTCCTCTGTCCTCCACTCATTACCTGTATTAGTGGCACTTTTTTCAACTTGTTATCAGTATAAAAGACACCTGTCCACAACCTCAAACAATCACACTTCAAACTCCACTATGGCCAAGACCAAAGAGCTGTCAAAGGACACCAGAAACAAAACTGTAAAACTGCACTAGGTTGGGAAGACTGCATCTGCAATAGGTAAGCAGCTTGGTGTGAAGAAATCAACTGTGGGAGCAATTATAAGAAAATGGAAGACATACAAGACCCCTGATAATCTCCCTCGATCTGGGGCTCCACGCAAGATCTCACCCCGTGGAGTCAAAATGATCACAAGAACAGTGAGCAAAAATCCCAGAACCACACGGGGGTACCTAGTGAATGACCTGCGGAGAGCTGGGACCAAAGTAACAAAGGCTACCATCAGTAACACACTACGCCGCCAGGGACTCAAATCCTGCAGTGCCAGACGTGTCCCCCTGCTTAAGCCAGTACATGTCCAGGCCCGTCTGAGGTTTGCTAGAGAGCATTTGGATGATCCAGAAGAGGACTGGTAGAATGTCATATGGTCAGATGAAACCAAAATAGAACTTTTTGGTAAAACCTCAACTCGTCGTTTTTGGAGGAGAAAGAATGCTGAGTTGCATCCAAAGAACACCATACCTACTGTGAAGCATGCGGGTGGAAACATCATGCTTTGGGGCCGTTTTTCAGCAAAGGGACCAGGACGACTGATCCGTGTAAAGGAAAGAATGAATAGGGCCATGTATCGTGAGATTTTGAGTGAAAACCTTTTATCATCAAGGGCATTGAAGATTAAACATGGCTGGGTCTTTCAGCATGACAATGATCCCAAACACACCACCCGGGCAATGAAGGAGTGGCTTTGTAAGAAGCATTTCAAGGTCCTGGAGTGGCCTAACCAGTCACCAGATCTCAACCTCATAGAAAATCTTTGGAGGGAGTTGAAAGTCTGTGGTACCCAGCAACAGCCCCAAAACTTCACTGCTCTAGAGGAGATCTGCATGGAGGAATGGGCCAAAATACCAACAACAGTGTGTGAAAACCTTGTGAAGACTTACAGAAAACGTTTGACCTCTGTCATTGCAAACAAAGGGTATGTAACAAAAAATTTAGACCAAATACCTATTTTCCACCATAATTTACCAATAAATTCATAAAAAATCCTACAATGTGATTTTTTTTGTTTTTTTTCATAAAGTGTACCTATGATGAAAATTACAGGCCTCTCTCATCTTTTTAAGTTGGAGATCTTGCACAATTGGTGGATGACTAAATACTTTTTTGACAGATGAGTCAAAGATGAACATGTAAAAAAATTTCACATCAATATTTAATTGAGCCTCTTTTAGCAGAAATAACAGCCTGTAGATGCTTCCTATAGCCTGAAATGAGTGTTTGGATTCTGGATGAAGGTATTTTGGAACATTCCACGTTGCAAAACATCTCCAGTTCAGTTAGGTTTGATGGTTGCCAAGCATGGACAGCCCGCTTCAAATCACCCCACAGATTTTCAGTGATATTCAGGTATGGGGACTAGGATGGCCATTTCGAAACACTGTACTTTTTCTTCTGCATAAATGCCAGAGCAGACCAAATGTAGCAGAGGTGACGCTACTCATTGCCAGGATGAAATGCTAACTCAGGTTAGTCTCAACAAAGTCGAAATGGCGGCTCGCGGGAGCAGAATTGAGTATCGCTGAGTATTATTGTCCTACCTGTATATTAGTGAATGTGCCTGTAAGTTCTACTCCGCCTGGTTTAGTTTGTAGTAATGTAAAGGTGCCAATAGATGGCAGTACCTACATTGGAAGTAACACGGGTCCCATTCAGTGCAAGCGACTGAATTTTCTACTTATTGAAACGGTTACAAGAAGTGTTGAGATTGTGTTAACTAACTGATGCAATAGGGAATAAGAAATAAAGATCTGCCTCTTACAAAAGTTTGCTTGAGGAAAATAAAGGCCCCGATTTTTATTTGAGGAATTACAAGATGTATAATTTGTTGTTCTCTCCCTGTAATTTTGTGTCTTGTTTTCTTCTTTCTTAATGAAACATTGCTAAGGACAGTGAGCCAGACATGGTCCAACAGAAAGCGGTAGATTGATGCAAGGCATTTCAAAGGCATGCAGTGGAAAGACAAAAGATAAAGAAAGCATCTGGCAACTAGAGTTGGGTAACAAGTTACTTTTACATTTGTGAAAAGTAATCTGAATACTGTAATCCAATTACTTTTACAATTGTTAAAGTAACATTTAAAAAGTAACTTACCCAACTCTGCTGGCAACCCAAGGTGGAGAGATGTTCCCTTTTAGGAGGCCAGATACAACACTTTATTTGCATGCTGGACTTTAAGATGTGTTAATATTGTTAGGTCAGTAGGGTCAAGAGGTCTTTTACAGCTCTAGTATCCATAGGTTCATATGCAGGCAGTAGATGACATACCCCAGCTTTCTCACTTTTCAGATATGTAGAGAGGAGTTCTTTAAAATGGTCCAGTCAGTCTGGACCCAGTTATTCATTTGAGTTCATGTATTTCCTCAAATTAAAACCGGGGCATAATTTACCTCTTCTGCAGAAGTTAACCAGCTTTTATTTGAAGCAGGCTTTGGTTAGAGGCAGGCCTTTATTTCTAATTCCCTCTGTTTGACAAGTATAATTGGCTATATTTTAGTGGCAATCCTTGTTCCAGTTTGCTCTTTCATTGCTGCATTACGTTGTTAACAAAATCTCAACACTTCTTGTAACCGTTCCAATAAGTTGTTGAAAATTCAGTCGCTTGCACTGAATGGGAGCCGTGTTACTTCTAATGTAGTTACTGCCATCTACCTGTACGTTATTACAAACTACACCAGGCTGAGTAAAACATACAGCCGCACTGACTGACTGAAATACCGGTAGGACAATAATACTTAGCGATACTTAGGGGTTTGTTACACTATGATAGATTCTGATTGCTTCCAGCTATTTCCATTTTCCAAATCTGCTCGAGCCGATGTCGGGATGAGATACAATTGTAGTGTGTAAACTTGCGGGTCTCTATCAAATTCCATGCAACCTGCTTCCTTCCTCTACAGCAGGGGTATTCAATTACAATCTAAATTATAATTACAAGCAGGGGTATTCAATTACAATCTAAATTACAATTACAAGCAAGGGTATTCAATTACAATCTAAATTACAATTACAAGCAGGGGTATTCAATTACAATCTAAATTACAATTACAAGCAGGGGTATTCAATTACAATCTAAATTATAATTACAAGCAGGGGTATTCAATTACAATCTAAATTACAATTACAAGCAGGGGTATTCAATTACAATCGAAACTACAATTACAAGCAGGGGTATTTAATTACAATCTAAATTACAATTACAAGCAGGGGTATTCAATTACAATTCAAAGAGGTCCAGTCACACACATTTTCTACCCAGCAAAAGGTCCAAACATTTTACATTTATATTTTAGTCAGTTAGCAGATCCTGTTTTCCACAGCAACATACAGTAAGTGCATACAGTACATTTAAGAGAAATTAGGCAAAACAACCACACCTCAGTAGTAAGGGCATTCAATATACAATGGGTTGTAAACTCATCAGGGGTGAAAATGGTGACAAAGGTGACAAAGGACCCCCTAGGGGGGATCTTTTTTAAATATCAGCTTTAAAATGAGGATTTACAGTCGGCAATAAGGAAAAATATGAGCATATAGGGAAAAGCTCACTGTAGAATTAATGTAATCATACTGCTTAAAAAGTAATGTTAAGGGGGACATCAAATATGAAGCAATAGCCTACTAACAATAAGAAACTCAGTAGCACCTATTAGATTTAATTGTGAAATGTCAAATAAATTAATTGACATGTCATTGAATACTTACTAATTGTAATGAAAACCGTGTTTTATGCTGTTAAGATGTATAATGGGGAAGATTGTGCACTGTCTCTTTAAAACTAACAAGATTTGAGAAGTGAGAGACATTCATTCCATACTGTCTCGTTACGGATTTCACTTATCCCACCCTCTCTTGATTACAAGGGTTTCTATAGGTCTCCATGCACTGTAAACAATTGCTTTAATTGGCTTATATTGCGTGAAGTGATTTAAACTATGCACGTATTGGAACTACACACAAAGACATCTCGGCTGAGCTGGCTAAAGTGTGCCTGATGAAAAACAAGAACTCTGCCAATTAATAAGTAATGTGTTGCAGTTTGGAGAGAACCGGACCAGAGTCCCCTAATTGGTGATGGTTGCTCTAAAGTCTGTTAACTTACCTCCTTACTCTACAGTCTGTTAGCCTACCTCATTCCTCTACAGTCTGTTAACCTACATTGTTCCCCTACAATCTGTTAGCCTACCTTCTTCCCCTACAATCTGTTAACCTACATCGTTCCCCTACAATCTTTTAACCTACATCGTTCCCCTACAATCTGTTAGCCTACCTCCTTCCCCTACAATCTGTTAACCTACCTCATTCCCCTACAATCTGTTAACTTACCTCCTTCCTCTACAGTCTGTTATCCTACCTCATTCCCCGACAATCTGTTAGCCTACCTCCTTCCCCTCAAACCTGTTAACATACCTCCTTCCTCTACAGTCTGTTAACCTATCTCCTTCCCCTACAATCTGTTAACCTTTTTCCTTTACAATCTGTTAACCTACCTCCTTCCCCTAAAATCTGTTAAATTCCTTCCTTTACAGTAAGTAAGTAAGTAAAATTGATATAGCACCTTTCACAGATAAATTCACAAAGTGCTTCACAGTGCTTCACATAAAAATAGAGATATATAAATACAAAAGACAACATTGTTACAATAGACATACAGAATGTAAAGTATCAGAAAAAGGCCCAACAACCCTAGTTTAATTAAAAGCCTGTTTAAATAATAGCGTCTTCAATTGCGCTTTAAAAGATTCTACAGAAGGTAGTTCACGCAAAACAACCGTAAATCTCAGAATTTCTCCCAAATTACGTTCTTGGGAAACTATTTTAAAAACCTAAATTGTTATGCCAACATATTTAGGGTGTTTTTACATTTGAACTGCACGTTTTGTTATTAGGCTATATTTGTACTTCAATTACGTTGCTCCGGTACATTTCGTTTAGCGGATTTATGCGAGAACATTCCATACATTCCATAGCGTTCGAAATTATATTGCAACATTCACAGTTAAGGTTAGGCATGAGGTTACTAACGGTTAAGGTTAGATATGACGTTACTGAGGTTAAGGTTAGAATTAAGGTTAGGGTTAACATTACAAAAAACGATAATTGCCTGTCTGCATGATGCAAGCAATGTAGAACAAAACACACACAAAGTGCCGGTGGATTTGAACTCGCGAACACTGGCATGCAAGTCGCGGATTTATACGTCCATCCACCATCCCCGACCTCCGCCCTAGCAAAAACTATGCTATTTACATGCTACGTCATGATCTTCCTATGTTCATAGTGAACGTTATTCGAGTGTTCAATTTAGTTCCCTACAAACGTAATTGACCCTCTCATACGTTCATATTTGACATATTTCGGTTTTACAAAATAGTTCCCTCGGAACGTATTTAATGTGATTTAGGGCTGACGCAACAACACAGGTAGATCATTCCACAGCCTGGGTGCCACTGCTTTAAATGAACGGTCCCCTCTGGTTTTAAAATGTGTGTGGGGGACCACCAACAGTCTCTGACCTGATGAACTGAGGCTACCTGAGGGAGTATAAACATGTAACAAGTCAGCGATGTGAGGAGGAGCTTGTCTGTGCAATGCTCTAAAAGTAAGATCGAGAATTTTTAAATGAATTCTAAAATGTATTGGTAACCAGTGAAGCCATGCCAAAACTGGTGTGATATGTGCACTTTTCCTTGTGTCAGTCTGTTAACCTACCTCATCCGCCTACAGTTTGTTAACATAACTTCTTCCTTTTACAGCGTGTTAACCTACTTTCTTACTGTACAGTTTGTTAACCTACCTCCTTCCTCTACAGCCTGTTAAACAACCTCCTTCCCCTACAATCTGTTAACCTATACCTCATCCCCCTACTATCTGTTAACCAACCTCCTTCCTCTACAGTGTGTTAACCTACCTCCTTCCCCTACAATCTGTTAACCTAGTTCCTTCCTTTACAGTCTGTTAATGTCCCTCTTTCCTCTACAATTTCTTAACCTGCTTCCTTTAAAGTCTATTAACCTACCTCATTCCTCTACAATCTGTTAACCGATCTCATCCCCATACTATCTGATAACCAACCTCCTTCCTCTACAGTGTGTTAACCTACCTTCTTATTCTACAATTTGTTAACCTACCTCCATTCTCTACAGTCTGTTAACGTTCCTCCTTCCCCTTCAATCTATTAACCTACCTCATTCCTCTACAGTCTGTTAACTAACCTTATTCCCCTACAATCTGTTAAACCCCTTCCTTTACAGTCTGTTAACCTAACTCATCTGCCTACAGTCTGTTAACATACCTCCTTCCTCTACAGTGTGTTAACCTTCCTCCTTCCTCTACAGTCCGTTAACCTACCTCTTTCCTCTACAGTCTCTTCACACACCTCCTTCCTCTACATTCTGTTAACTTCCATCCTCTACAGTCTCTTAACCTACCTCCTTCCCCTACAATCTGTTAACCTACCTCCATCCTCTACAGTCTGTTAACCTACCTCCTTCCTTTACAGTCTGTTAACCTA
>JACXGM010022096.1:0-16903 GCA_016801145.1 Umbra pygmaea | reverse complement strand
GTGCTACTTTACTCTCCTGAGTTACATAGACACCGTGCTACTTTACTCTCCTGACTTACATAGACACCGTGCTACTTTACTCTCCTGAGTTACATAGACACTATTCTTGGAGTCCATTAACACTGTTTTGTAAAGCTTCTTTCCCTGATTCCTTTTGTAAATATTTATTAATGCATCCCTCCCATACCCATGGATATTTGCTCTGCTTTCTTCCACATACTGTACAGAGTTCACTCTGTTAGCTACAACACTGAATTTATTATTCCAGAAGACCTGGGCATCTGTTATTTTCTGTGATAATATAAGAGACCTCCATGTGATGTTTGAACATTGCTGAAAACAACACTAGAGCATTTTGATCTACATTACTATGGATACCTGAGAAATGAGTCCCTTGTGATCACACCCTTTAAAAAGTGATGCCTCAGAGGCCACATTTGTGTCAAAGACATTTTCAAATCTGTATATTAGTAGTAATTCATTGGGCTGCCAGTAGGTGGAGCACTAGTTATGCCCTACATTACAACATGATCCAACACTGCCGGTTGGAGGGCTGTAGTGTTCCCTAATTCACTGTGGGGGATGATATAGCAGTGCAATGCGGCACTTTCATAAAGAGTAGAGAGGTTTACAGAGCTTTGCTGCTCCCGTTGGTTGCACTTAAAATCACAAACACCTTGGTAAAGAAATCGCTCCCTTTCTGAGCGGAGACTCCATGGTACTACCTTATTCTATCTAGTAGCATCAGGAACAGAGAATCTCACTCTAAATCTCTGGACTAATTAAATCAATCGAGTATTTATTAGACCATGATTACTCTGTTATTTTGAATCCAGTGTTCTGCTATTTAGACTGGACCAAATGCAAACACTTTCAGAACACTTCCAGACCCTTGAGGAACAGGCTGGTTTAATATAACCACAATCATTTCATCCTACTTCTGTACTTTGAACAAAAAAATCTTGAGAGATTTCCAGGGTCAGCAGAATAACTATGCATAATGACTAGATGAATGACTCTACAGTGCCCTCTGTCTTCCCCTCTCTTCTCCAGCAACCACGAACCCTCCAACTGGCAGACGTACAGCGGGATGCAGGACCAGTTTAAGCAGGACAACGTTCAGAGTCGCTCCCTGAAGAACATCATCACCCACCCGGACTACAACCAGATGACCTATGACTACGACGTGGCCCTCTTGGAGCTCAGCCAACCTCTGGAGTTCAGCAGCACCATTCAGCCCATCTGCCTACCCGCCAGCACCCACCTCTTCCCCTCTGGCATGCCCTGCTGGGTCACAGGGTGGGGCACACTCCGCGAAGGAGGTGGGGCTTCAATATTTACTTGTTGCTTCTTGAATCCTGAATATATTAGACACAATGTCTGCATGAGTGTTGAAAGATAAATGTAAACATGCATGTTTTTTAATAATTTTGTTCAAACTGCTTGCAGCCCAATTCACTGTAAATCCCAGTTCCCTCTTCTACTAATTGCTTTTCACATTGTAGCTCCTGTGGTACATTAATATATGAACAAGAAGAGAAAACTTACTAAAAGTTTACTCATTTTTACCTTACCTTTTGACTAATCATGAAAAAGCAACTGCACTCACTAAGTTGTAAATTACCTGGGTCATTGACCCTGTACCCTTAGTCGGTAACACCTCCTTTAGCAGATACAACTGCTTCTAAATGTTTTCTGTAACCAGTTATCTTTCTATTCTTGACTGGAATGTTTTCCCACTCTTCCTTGCAGAAGTCTTTCATTAATACATTTAGGGACTGAGACAGCCACTCTAAAACCTTTGTCTTCCTTCATAATTTTTCACCGCTGTGCTTAAAAGTTGGCAAGATGTTCTATTCTTGAAAAGCTTCCCCCTTTTACCTCCAAATGTACCTTCTTTGTTTGTGGCTAAACAGTTCAATTTTCATTTCGTCAGTCCAAAGTACTTTCTTCCTAAATCATTTCTGGCTTGTTAAGGTTTTCTTTTGCACATTGCTAAATCTGGTACTGAGGTTTTAGAAAACGCTTTCATCTGATAACTCTCCTCTGCAGGTATTTGTCTAAGGTATGCTGTATTGTGGAATGGTGAAGAACTAGTCCAATGTCAGAAACTGTACTGAAGTGCCTATGTAGTGACCTCTGGGTTTTATGATAATCATGATAAAATAACATGCATTAAGATGCTTATATTGTGCAGGGTCCACATGGCGTTGTGGGCATTTGCTGCATTGTGGACAGTCTACGTCACGATGGTCGTGGGTTAGAGCCTGACCACATGTTCTCATACTTTCCCAGAGCCTCCTGGGATTTGGTTTAAGTAAGTCAGATAATTTTATCTTGCCACGTCGGTCTCCAGCAACTACTTGTGTTCAGATTGGGCACCTGTAAATTCAATCGCAGTAGTACAGTATAGTCATCCCGTGCATGATTCGACTAAAGGCTTCCGCGTTGTATGAACAGTGCGAAAATAATTGGCGGATGGGGCGACGTGGTTGAATGAACCATGTGCAAACCCCTCGTCATCCCACAGATCTGTACAAGGGGTTGTGGAGCTGCCGACAACGAAGGATTAGAGGGAATTGGAAAGGGAGGAAAACCGGGAAAAATCTGAAGAAAATAAATTAAAACAATAAATAAAAATGCTTATATTCTGATCGATATGCAGCTTATTTGCATGTGATTTTGTAAGATGAACAAATATATATATGCTTTGGAACAAATGTTAATATTTAAATGAATGAGCTATTTAGCTTGGGAGCTATATCTTATTACCTAGCGCTGAAAAGCTACATTTCAAAGTAGATTATGATAACTTTATGATCTTGTACCATACAATAGATTGTCACACAAGTTTAACATTTTCAGAGCATGTGATAAACAAAACACAACACAGCCAACTCAGTCAATTTTTCAGTAGCAGTCTAGAATGCCCTAATTTAAATGACTGACTTCAAATGAATCGAAAGTGTTTTAATGAAACCTGTGTCTTCATGGCGTTACGCCCCGATTACATCCTCCGCACCATTTCACAAACATTTATGCATGCATCATCTGGGAATCTGTGCAACTGGATTACATTTTTACCCATTTCTACAACTTCCACCAAGCTATTTCTGCATATAACTTGATGCATACGTTTGATAAATCCAATACATGCAACAGACCTTTAACATCTGGTGTACCTGTGGTGTTAGACTTTGTTTCACTAACCGTCGACCTGCAAGCATAAGCAAGCCGTAGCAAGAATAAGTCAGACCTTTTAATGCATTTTATTTAAAGATCCAATTTCCTTCTAAATAAAATACTTTTTATTTTACTACTGCTAATAGTAATAAAAAATATAATTGTAATTATAATAAATAACTGTAAAAATTACATTTCGATGGGATTGTTTTGTTTCATGGTGCTGTCATAGTGTATTGTTTAATTATTTAGACATACCAAATGTGCCACAATGGAGCACTTATAATAAAACTGAACTGCGCTGCAGTTTATGTTAGAAAATGAAATGATTAAATGATAAACACATTTCATTTTGAACAAATGAATGGCCACTCTTTAAGTGCTGCTGAGAGAAGTGATACTCCCCCAGGCTTGGACTTGGTTATTTAGAGAGCAGTAGTTCATATAAATGGATCATACCCTGATTATACTGAGAAATAATTACAAGGTATTCTGTACAGGCCAGTAAATGGAAGGGGTCATAATATACAATAAAGCAAATTAGCAACTTTTTTAAAATAGTTGTCACTATAATTATTCAATAACAATATATACATGGCAATATACATGGCAGACTTTTATTCTGAAGGAATTAAAAAATCTTCATCCCTGTTGTCAGTATGTTCATGTGTGCACATGTCTGTACTTCCCCTCATTCATCATGTCCTTCCATTCAGCTGTCTCATGTTTTTATTATCCTACCTCCCCTTTACATCCATATTTCAAACTAGATCTTTGACTCTTTGGTGGGGGGGAGCTCTCTTTATTTCCCATTAGCCAAGACAAAGCCAGTGTTAATGGTATTGGCTGGGCTGGCAGTAGCTGTTGACATGAAGTTCATCTCCTGTTAGTGATATACTGCTGTTCTGTCTATCTTTCTTGGCTGTCAGGGTCCGTAGCACGGCTGTTGCAGAAAGCTTCGGTGAAGATCATCAACGACACGGTGTGTGATGTGGTCACTGAGGGACAGGTAACCTCCAGGATGCTCTGCTCCGGGTTCCTGTCCGGAGGGGTCGACGCTTGTCAGGTGGACGGAAAAGAACGCTGCACATTCACTTGCACATAATATACAGTTTTACTCATTTGCACTTGCACACCTACTGTGTGTGCCCTCCAGAATTATTGGCACCCTAAGTAAATTATTGGCACCCTAAAGTAATTGATTGGCACCCTAAGTAAATATGAACAAAAAGGCTCTGAAAAAAAGTCATGATTGTTTACCATACATATGTGGGCGTCAGATGGCTTAGCAGTTGTAGAGTCAGTAGGAAGATTGTTGGTTCAAATTCTGACTGTGCCAAATGACGCTGTGTTTTTGAGCAAGACACCTTATCCTAAATTGCTTCAGGGGGATGTCCCTGTACTTCCTGTAAGTCACTCTGAATAAGAGTGTCTGATAAATAACTAAAATGAAAATTTTACGAGCTTGATTGTAATTTCAAAATATCAATATGAATATTGATGTATCATTAAAGTTAATCTGAGACTTTGGGGAATCTTAAGGGGTCATCACTTGCACCTTGACCCTCTCACTAATGTTTACATGGACAGTCCTTATATACTTTACTCAATTTCACTTTCTAAATATTATACGTTTCCATTCTATATTGTTTTTTCACCTTTTTACTTACTGCCCTGTTTGGATCTGTAGCGTAAGATTTCCACTCTACATGCAATTAAATAATGATCTAAGAGAGAACACAAAATTGAAAAAAGACATTTTTGTTGGCCTTCTCAAATCAGGCAATGCCTATAAAGAGATAGTACATGCATGAAAATGTCCAGTATTAGAGAAATAATTAAAGGGAAACTTCACCCTTCAGCTATCTGGAGGTGCTAGTAGCTACTCCCAGACATTTGTAGAACAGTGAGATATGTTTCACCCATACCTGGCTAGTGTAAGAGCAAGATTTGAAATTTTCATTTCAATTTCATACTCTGACGTCACCATGTGTTTCGAATGGACTTTGGAGATAGGAAAAATGAATATAGGCATGTATTCTGTTGCGAAAATAAGCATTCCTTTTATACTGATCTGGCTTTCAAACCTACTCCTTAAAGCCTCGGTTGTCCTTGATTTTTTAAGGTATAGCTTGTCTTTCTGTGAAGTTTCTATCAGATGTTTTAATGCTAAACAGACAAGGTGTTATGATTTTTTCAGTATGTATAGAACTACGACGTTGGCTTCCTTGTTCCAAGCCCCGCCCACCCGGCATGTTCTCTGGATTCTGTGAAACAGTTCGTAACCAAAGTCGCTGATAACACAATTGCTACTAACCTAGGATTTGCAGATGAGGAATTTTACAACTTGCTTTTACATTCTGAGTTACATCCAACCATACATGTTTGCGCCCGAGTACACCGAAGAACATTTACAATAAATGGAGTTTGATATTCAGCTTCAACAAGGCAGCATGTTCTACAGATAATCCAGTTGAAACGCAGTTAAATTCTAATTTCCTAAGGGCTTCTGTGGGAGTATGTCCATCCATGACTACTGAAGATAAAAGCATTTGCTATGATGAATGTGATCGTGGACAAGCTTTACTTGTAAGGATTTAACCAAAAATGACTGACGACCATATATATGTCACTAAATCATTGAAGTTTTTCAGCACACATGGAAAGAGACATAGCAAGAGGACAATTAACAGATGAGTAAGTTTATTAAACCTATTTTCTGTACCTTGATAATATAGCACACATCGTGTCTGTGGTAATGCCATTGTACTGTATGTGTAGTGTGCCAGCTGTATTTAGTAGCTAGCTGACTGTGTAAATTACTATACCTTAATATATATACGCTACTCTTTCTAGATAAAGAAAAATGGATGGGATCAAATCACTTTTCAGCCGCTTTCGAGCTGTAGTGCCGGTTAATTTAGCACGTAGATCCCGTTCATAATCTTCCGACCTAAAATGCCGACTGCAGACCCTACCTTTTTATAGCCTATTGTACAGTGTGAAAGATTACTCCTTCTTTTTGGGCTTGCTTGTAATTTCTG
Organism: Umbra pygmaea; assembly: GCA_016801145.1. Taxonomy (NCBI): domain Eukaryota; kingdom Metazoa; phylum Chordata; class Actinopteri; order Esociformes; family Umbridae; genus Umbra; species Umbra pygmaea. Next base: position 10,676 of record JACXGM010022096.1, on the reverse strand, counting down.
CAACCAGGTACAGAACACAAAATGGTCATAATGAATAGAAAGTAGATACAATTTCAAAAACAAATATGTATAACTTTCTAGCGTCAAGCTCTACAGAGGTGTGCTGTTGAATTGCCCATGTTCTCTGTCGGTGTGTTTAAACGGGGACGGGGCACTAAATTCGCTTGATATTCTGAGAGTTGTGTTAGCTCAAGTTTAGACAGATACAGAAGCACCCCAGTGGATGCGAAAGGAACAGAAATATACTATCAGCTTTTCTCTGATATATTAAAAAAGAACAACGTGTACATGACATAAATCATCTATGGTAATGTTTGTAAATGGTATACTATGAAACTAATTTACTGTAGAACAATCCTTTAAGAAATGTAAAACATCTGGAGCTGTGAAAATCTTGCCTGGAAGTGGATGCATCTGTAACCACGTAAACTATACTTAGACTACATGGGGGTATTTCAGTAAGCAGGGTTAACAAATTCTGAGTTGAAACCAAAACTCTGGGTTGGTTGACTCTGTCAAACTGAGAGTTGACAGTTTCAGAACAGGTGGTGGTACAATTCGTTCAGTCAACTCCTGAGTCGAAGCAACCCTGAGTTAAGTGCGAGCACAAGGATATGAAAAGCCCTCATCAATTGATCACAGAACACCGTTCATTATGGCAACAGGAGAAAAAAGAACTATACCGCCTATTTTTCTCCCCAGTGGAATTAGAAATATTAATGTCCGCTTATGCCAAAAATAAACCGACAGTTAAGAAGAAAATCATCCTCATCATAGCACCAGTAAAATATTATCTTTGTATGACACTGGGTACGTGAAAGGGTCAAGTGATTGTAGCATATTGTACAGTATCTCTGACTGCTCGCCCATCTCGTGCTTCAGTGAGGTGGTCCAGATCATAATCTAGACCATAGACTTCTTGGACCTTTGATAGGAATATTAGTGCCATCTATGTATCATACCGGGAAAACCTGAAATATATTAACTATTTGGTACTCCAAGTCTCAAAACTGAATACCAAATAAATGATTGCTTTGACTGATACATGCTATTCTTATTGGATGGCTCTTATCGGTCTGTCACTTGGGAGCACCACAAAACTGTACAGTAAATGTTCCGGTTCAAGGGTCACATTTCCGACAGCTTGACAGACTGTTGCCTTGGAGATATTCTCAGCATCACTGATGTTATAAAACAAACTACCATTGGCAAAAAACAAAATGCAACACAAATAATATTTCTGAGCTGAGAATATTGTTCAGATAAATGATAAAAGGTGCTAGCCTGGGAGAACCCTGAGGGACTTCGTCAAATTTAGATTTGCTCTGCAAGTCAGTCTGGCCAAGAGCCCATTCAAGCCCATTTCCAATTTTTCCAAATCGAAGCTCCAATCACAACCATTGAGGCTGGCCTTTATACGATGACGATAGTGCAGCTATATACTGTCATTGGTTGAAGCAGGCAATTACAACTATGGCTGCTGTAATGTAACATCCGTAATATCACTAGTTCGATTCAGTTATCTGTTTTAAGCAATTTGAAAGTTTCCTTTTTGTTAAAAACTGAGCAAAGAACAACACTCAAAGCCTTCATATCTAAAAAAAGATGTTGCGGTCTAAAAAAAGTCTGATATATCCAATTGCGCTGAGAGGGATTTGAGCGGCGTCCATTGGTGACGCCCCTTTGGAAATGGGCTGTGAATGAACCTTGCCCAGACCCACTCTCATTCAGAACTGAGAAGGGTCTGATGCTAACCAGGCTAAGAAGGTGCAGAAACACAGGAACGCTCAAATTTAGTAATCAGGGAATGATAAAACATCCAATCGGTTTCTGATCATCCTTTCCCAACCAAGATTTCTGCAGAGTACACTGACAAAAAACTGCCTCCACATAATAAAAAAAATTAAGTCAACTTTTCACACAATATTTTTCTCTAGTTCCAACAAGCCAAATCTTTGTATAGCCTGCCGGAATTATGATTTTAATTAGCTTTGAGAAAGAATTGGCTTGCTGGAACTTTCTATTCCAGAAACTGCAGTTTTTTTTTCTCACTGTACAGTATTTGTGCTTCAAAATTAACTGGCTTTTTGAGGACAAGACATGACAGAAGGCAGGTTTCAGTTACAGAGTAGGACAAACTCAGGTTTAGTTTAATAATATCTGCTAGCAAGCAGGTTAGATTCACAGATGATGTTGCCGTGGTAACTGACTCAGAGTAATGCTGAACTGGCCTTTTGAAAATGTAAACCCAGAGTTTTCATGAACTCTGAGTGAACTTTCTCTTGAGTTTTTACTAAACCTGCTTTCTGAAATACCCCCATCTCTTTGCCATCAAGTTATATGGAACAGTTGCTGGAAAGAAACCCTCAGATGTTGCTTAACCACAAATGTAAGTGCCTGGAGTTTGCTAAATGAGGTAAACCAGAGGTGCTTTTTGCATAAAAAGAGCCAAGGTCATGTAGAAAAAAACTTTAGATCCCCATTTTGAAGCATAGAACTGTTGCATGTTTTAAATAAAATAACTATTTCTTGAAAAATATTTTGTTTGAATAGATTTTTATTTAATTAAATGACCGATTTTATGCTTTTAGTTTATATTCATGTTGATAAACAACTATGTATAATTTCTTCAGAGCCTTTTTTGTAACAATTTTGTAGCAATTATGCAGAATATGGAAATTGATAGTATGAACCAACAAAAATACTTACTACTTGGTAATACATACTTACTTACTTTTGGTAATTGTGCCCACTTGATTGCATTTTGATTTGTGTCTAAATCTTTCTCTCGGTCATCACCAGGGAGACTCTGGGGGACCTCTGGTGTGCGTCGAGGACAGTGGGAAGTGGTATCAGGCAGGCATTGTGAGCTGGGGTGAGGGCTGTGCTCGTCGGAACAAGCCTGGTGTGTACTCACGTGTCACCAAGCTGAGAGACTGGATCCGTACGATGTCTGGGGTTTGAAGGGGGAGGGGGTTCAGGGAGCCTGGGTGTTGCAGGGAGACGGTGGGGTCTGACGGGACAAATATAAGGAACATGGAACATTGAGTCTGATTGAGGGCGAGTCCCTTTACGAAAGCCACAGCCATCTGAAGGCCTGCATGGGGCCAGATACAGCTCACATGAATGACTTCAAACGGATGGGGATTTGGTCTTCAAACGTGCCGAGAAGCAGCAAGAGTCCTGTAGCTCCATCAATCATGTCATGTTCCACGGGTTTGATGAATACTCTCCCAGTATAGGTAATTGAATCTGTATGTGTTTTCAAGACACTTTTCTGTTGTTTGTTTTACAGACATGACAAATTAACCGAGGGAAATAGTAAATCAAATACAGAATGTTGATAAAAGAAATGCATACAATGTTTCATTTTAGCAACCGTTTAACCTGCTAGTTTACACTTAAATGTGATTGTCATGAATAGAATCTTCTGTACTGTTTAACATGTTTTAATACGAAGCCCTGGAGTGAGACGTGCATTGCACATAGGGCACCACCTGAAGTTGGAGTTGTTGCCAACATAATTAGCTAAGTCATAAATTATGACCGCACAATGCTAGAATATTTCACGGCCCTTCTGACATAGATTGAAGTTGAATGGTCTCATGAGTGCACTTGAAGCCAGTCTGTAAAATATAAATATGTCATGTGACAATGGTTAATTTGGTTAAAATATCCTTGTAACTGTATAACAAACAGCAACCATGAACATATATAATGGCTCAACTTCCTAGAAATGTGAACATGGTGTATAGTATTCTCTTTTCTTGGGTAACAGCAATAAATGTCTGAAAAATATTTTGTCTAAATACAAACAATTCTTCTGGGGTCAAAGTTCACACGACATGAGTACGCCATACAGGCAAGCTCAAAGTGAGGATTAGATCTTTTGGAATTTTCCATTGGCCTTCATTTTCCAATCAGGCCAAGAGTGTATGGCTGCAGCCTGGAGCCTCCCATCTCATGCCCTCTCGTCTCATGCCCTCCCGCCTGGTGCGGTGCTCGAGCTTCTACTTTTCAAAGTAAAAGCTCACGTCTGGTCCGCTATGTCTTCTTCCTACTTTGGTGTTTTTTAACTAAACAGTAACTGCAATCACACAAATGAATAAAATACTTTTAAAAAGTAAAAATTGTATTTTACATGGCCTTAACAGCAAGATTTCAGAGTGGTTAAGGTTAGAGTAAGGGTTTGGGTAAGGCTTATGGTTAATGTATAGTTAAACTATAATTATGGCTATACTTGTAAAATTTTATTTTACATGGGCTTAACAGCAAGGTTTCAGAGTGGTTAAGGTTAGTGTAAGGGTTTGGGTAAGGCTTATGGTTAATACATGGTCAAATTATATGGTTAAACTTGTTAATTTAACAATTTAAACGATTTTCAATGGATTGCAACAAACAAACGCACGAATTTACATGTGACTTGATATGAATTTACATGTGAAAATAATTTGCAATTTCGTATTTTTGACTGTCTGAACATACCGTTTGACACGCCTGGGCATGACACGGGAGGGCATGACACGGGAGGCTCCAGGCTGCAGCCATACCCGACTCAATCAGGCTGACTGGATGAGGATAGTCAGTCCATATACTTAGAAGGCTAAAGTGAATCAATTGGGTTTAGCTGGTTGCCAGAGCAACGCAATTAGTTCTTTTCAACCCTATCAAACAGTGGAAATCATTTAACAATCTTGTTCTTGCTTTTACTTGTTCAGATTCTTTTTTCCACTGTATTTGCATAGTCACTTACTTGAACCAAATATTTCCATCATATTTCTACATTTTAGAGAGGTGTTAACAGTCCTTAACATACACAATGTTGGGGGAGGGTGTGTATATATTTTTAGGCCAATATTTTACTTGTGTGACCAGATACTTTGTTGTTTTATATCAGTGTTTGTGTTACGGGTATCGGCTGATACCAAGTGGACAGATTTTAGTTCCCTGTATGAAAGCAGGAACAAACAGGAAACAATGAAAATGCGTGAAGTTCTGTGTGTTTCCAGATTGTTTCTCCTGTTTCTTTTATTAAACAACTCTAAGTCATAGGAGCATAGCTTATTTCTGCTTTAAGCGTTTCAGTTAAATCATGTATAAATTAACAATTCTGTTCTACGTCACATAATTTCACCATAAAACAAACACTTACTTTGTCAGTTGCCGTGGCTGTAATGAACAAATCTGCTTTGAGTTTCACATTTACTCAACATCTTTAGCAACCAGCTAAACCAGCTTTTCTTACAGTTACTGGGGAGTAGTGTGCTCTCTCCCTTTTAATATGTCACAGTGGACATTCAGATTTTTTAATGACTACAGACCACGAAAATGTATGATATACAAAATGCCCGCATTACATGTTTAACTTTATGATTAACAAAAAGAAACACAGACCGGGATTGACCTTGTAAACTTGATATTTATGGGTTACACCTCGGGTTATATTTCAATTAGCTGTATGAAAGCAGGTACAAACAGAAAACAATGCAAATGTATCAGGTTCTGTGGGTTTCCCATAGACCGTATAAATGAATGGACAAACAGACGCCATTCATTCCTATGGACAGCAAGTGTAGTCAATTAGAAGCACTTTATTGGTGGTAGCCGAGCTTACTGCGCAGCTTCAAGCTGAGGGTGACGACGTAGATGTGACATAAGCAACGTATTTTAAAGTTGTAATTTTTCTCGTAGCCGTGCGAAGAGAAATCGGAATAATTCCGAATCTTGCAGAGAAGGAGAGCATGAGTAGGAAGTATTTCCAATCTATCGAAACGTTGCTGAAATATTTTGCTCTGATAATTTTCATGGACTCTAGGGGCTTCTCTCTTCACTGTATGCATTCACGTCTCTTAATTACATGCAAGCTTCTCCTGGACTATATGGTCATTTCTCTACTGTGCGACAGAAGGTTGTGTGGTTATGACACAACATTTAGCATATTTTCACAAAAACTGCTGCTAAGGGGCCATAACGTGAGATATAAGGTAATGGAGCTTTTTGTACATAGGCTGTTTTTGTGAAAATATGCTAACTATTTTGTCAAAACCACACGACTTACTGTCGCACAGTAGATAAATGACTGTGAAGTCCAGGAGAAACTTGCAGGCAATCGAGGGACGTGGAGGCATACAGTCAAAATGACAAAATAGTTAATCAGAATACTTACCAAAAGTTGCTCCTGCTCCTACGCTCATGGAAAACTCCTACTCATACTTTCTCTGCAAGAGGCAAGATTTAGAATGATTAAAATTTCTCTTGGCATGGCTAAGATAAGAATTCCAACTTTCAGAGACGTTGCTCACGTCACATCAATGTCATAACCCTCAGCTTGAGGCTGCGCAGTGTGCATCGGCTATCACCTAAAATGTGCTTCTAATTGACTTCCCAATTGACTGTCATTGGGAAAGAGCGGAAGCGCCAATCTCTTACCAGTCCCCACTGCAACTAGCATGAACGCAAAGGTTCCGCCTTGCTTCCTACTCAGATTCAATGTGACTCCTCTCACACAGTGTTTCCCCTGAAGTGTAAATAAAATGTAAATTTTCCCATAACTCCAAATGTTTTGTGCACTTTTAGATGATGGCTAGTATATACATGCTGATTGTACATTAAAACAAACAACAAACACAAATGTGACCACACATTGGTGTCACACACTCCCTGACAAAAAGTATTAATTACATTCTAACAAAAAATATAACAAATAGCTTCTGTCATTTTAAAGAAAACGTATACAAACAATAACACCAATCCTCTTGGGCATATACTATAGTGTTTGCACAGGTCAAGTGAGGCAAGGGTGTTCTAGTTTGATCAAGGTAAGTACGTGTATGTTCCCACAGTATAGGCAAATAGGAACAGAGTAAGCCACTACTGTGGTGTAAAACATGGCTTGGTATGTTAGTGTGTGGTGAGGTATGTAGTAAGATTTTGGATATTGTTCCTGCTGTAACATGGGGTATGGCTGTATTTCCCAGATGGGCATAGTCTGTACCCTTATACTATTTATAGAGCTGTATGTGTGGTCTGAGGGTTGACCTAAGTATGAGGGTTGACTCGTATGTCAACATCTGTTGGGCTTCAGGGGTCACACCTCATCTTCATCTGTACTGGTTTTAGTTCCCTTCTGCTCATAATCTCTTAGTTGTTCTTGATATTGTCTAGGCTCTCTTTCATGTATGACAACCTTGTGGCTTATTCAGCTCTACTTTGTCACAGGTCGAGCTGCTCTCGGCTGTGTCTCGCTAGACTCCCTTGCAGGTAAGATGACTCTGGGTTTTGTAGGCAATAGGTAGTGAATTTTAAGCTGCATTTTCACCAGGCTGAAAGGTAGGTCTATTGATTTGCATTTCAGTCTCTTTGCATTGGGACGCTCAACCAGTACTGTATCCTGGGAGTTTCCTCATGTCAAATCACTGTTCAGGGGTTGCTCCCTCTGATTTTGTGTTCTCTCATTTTTGTTCCACACTCTTGTTTCTCTAGGTTTTGTGGTCTTTGTCTGTGACGGTGGGTCAACAGGCAGGTCATTTACAACATGCAGGAGATTATTGTAAAGAATTGACACTTTACCACCAGTGTCTGGGAACACGTTGTAGACAGGGCTATTGTTAACTTGTTCTTGGACTATATACACGGGATGTACCCAATAGGACCTTAACTTTCCTGGATCTCCTCTCTCACCCCGGTCCCGAACCAGGACCCTGTCACCCTGCAGGAGAATTACACCCTTCAGGTGACGATTGTTGATTGTTTTTAGAGGCAACTTGATAGGCTTTTCTCATTTGCTTTGCCCATTTCTCTGCATAACCCCTGAGAGAATCTGTTGGCAGACAAGCCAAACAACAGGTAAGCGTGGATGACATCCATACATTAAGTAGTGTTGTGAAAAGCCTGTGGCTTCATGTTTGGTACAATTATATTAATGCATAATCTGGGGTAGGTGTTCTTTCCAATTTCCCTTCTCTTTCTCTTTTAGGGTTCATGCCATCTGAAGTAGAGTTCGATTTATGCGATCTGCTGGATTACCCTGAGGATGGTAAGGTTACTTGAGTGGCTTACTCCGGTTAGTTGTTGTAGTGTTTTGAACTGATCATTTTCAAACTCTCTGCCCTGATCATGGTGCAACTTTGCTGGGTATCCAAAGCGCTCTGATGCGCTCGGATCCAGTTGGTGCTCTGATGTGGGTGACTGCTTTCTTTTTCTTGATACAATGGCACTTCCTGGTCACAGACATCAATGACCCTTTTTAATAAAGGGCCAATAGAACCTATCTCACCAATGTAAGGACTCTCAGTTCCTACATGACCCATGTCATCATGAAGGTGCTTTAAAGCCACAGCCTGGTACTTTGCTGGTAGGACAAGCTGTTGTGTGGCCTGCCTTGTACAGTAGGTTGTTTTTGATGTGAAGTTTATGCATGAGTCCTCATCTGTCAAAACTCCCTTTGTTTCCTTCAGTTTTATTAGTGTACCAATTGCTGGGTCTTCTGTCTGAGCTTTCGCCAGCACATAATGGTCAATACTTGACAGCAGCTTCATCCCAGGTGGTCCAGGGGTCTTGTGCCAGATTGAGAGCTGTCACATAAGCAATGTCTTGTTTCTTTGCCATCTGGCTACCTTCCCACGTTGCACAGACAATTTTCTTGGACAGTTCTTCAGTGCATTTAGCCACATACTTGTGTATTTAAATGTATTTAGTCAAATAAATTAGACAATAAATGTAGTGGTTGCATGGCGACTGCTTGTCTGGGCATTTATATATGTTAAAATCTCTCCAACCTCTCACTGAGACAAAGCCTTAGACAACATCTGTCTATATTGTTCTCCATTTGGTCATGTTAGCGTTGGCCCACACACATTGCATTTCAAAAGACATCCTGTATTCTTAATTAAAATTACCACTGTCGGCCGGATTCCTGCCTTCTTTTTTCAAATTAACACAGCCAGCCCCCTTTTCTCCCAAGGAAACATCTACATTTCACAGTGAACAATTTCTTCATAAATACATAAATCATTCCCACGATCCCAAAGTAACATGGTCCATAGCTTCCAAACAACACCAAGCAATAAAGAATAACCTTTTATAGAAGCATAATAAACCCTTCTAGAAATCTAATATTTCTAGTAAGTGGTAATTCTGCCCATTTCATTGAATATTTCCCCAAAGCTACTTCTGAATCAGCGAAAGTACATATATATAATTTACTACACATTTTTTATTATTGTTCTGTTAATTACCATAACATGGAAAAATCCACAATATAATCCCTGCTTTGCGAATGAACAGTCGCATAAATCAAGGTAAAGGGACTCATTAGCATAGCAGAATGTTTTACCTTGGATAATCAAAATTTAAGAAGATAAGCGGCCATCATCCCTTACTAAGGAACTATTACTTACATTAATTTCATGTGTTGTATGAGCAGGCATTCCATAGTTACATTCAAAAATCTCCAGTTTACCTAACCAATACATTTTTCAGTGTGATATTGTGTAAGCAATTGACATCAATGTTGCAAAAGTCCTTTAAGTCCAATCTCAACAGTTAAGTCTTCAGCACTCATGGCCCAAAAACCTTTATCTCTGTCCCCGTTTCCGTAAATCATACCGCGTTGTTGTCCTCATGTTTTCTTCTGCCATCTTGTACAGGCTCGTTTCCTCGTTGTTTTATCTGATAGTGTGCTCATCCTGACAAGCTCCCGTGTGAGTCCTGATTAAGTGTTTGGTTTCAGGTTTTAGGGACATTGTGGTGGACTCAAACACCATCTGTGTTTCTAGGCCAATTTATGTTCATGCATTGTTTGACACCACACAACTTCTGAAAAACAAGGACAAGATTATTTTAAGTACACAGTCATTTTACTTAACATATTATAATATTTTTCTCAATTACTTTGCTATTTCAATTGTTCTCAATCATCTATAATTAATCCTAAATTCTTCTTTGTTGTCATAATCAATTTCCAATTTCTAAATGAGCAAGTTAAATTTTCTTTAAACTAAATTTCCGTATGTCGTAAAAGACATTTTGCAACAAGCTCTGCTCAACTCCACTGGTTGATCTCTCGGTTCTAACAATTCCTCCAATGATCCAACAATGATGTGCTCCTATTCAACTGGATCGATGTTTTTCCTTGTCACTGTCGTTTTCTTCATTGTCCACTGCTGGGTGTCGACTGCTGTTTATCCCTGTGCATCCTTGATGGTTTCTCCTATGTTCCAATGTTGAAGCTTGGTGTCTCACTCAGTGACACTGCTATCTTTGGACTCTGTCCTGCTGGGTGCTCAATGTGCGATCTTCTGAAGTACTTTTTTGTGGCCCAGGTTGTCTCTGTCCTTTCCCGAGTCTCTGCCGGTTGTTGAGCTCATGTATCCTGGTCAGCTTCTGGTAACAACAATCTCTCGTTCAGGTCAGCAGTTGCTTGGTCTTTCAGACTGGACTTCAAAAGCAGACGAGTACTTAACTGTACTTCGATGAATTACAGTTTTTTCCAATTGCTAACACACAAAATGCATAATTTGGCTCATTGTGTCAAAACTCAACACACAAGAATGCTTTACACAACACTTGAAGATTAACATTGAACTGCCATGTCAAAACTGCCATTCTGCAATCAAAACTGCCATTCTGCAATCAAAACCTAACATTCTGACTTCAAAAGGCCCTCTTCAGATCGA
>JACXGM010022095.1:0-17036 GCA_016801145.1 Umbra pygmaea | reverse complement strand
TATTAACAGGATGTGTCTATTCTCATCTGCTGTACAGAAGCCCAGTTCTACTCACTTCTCCGCCCCCACCCCAAAAACCACATCAGGGGGACAGCAGCACCGCCAACAGACGCCCGGCAGGCATACCTTTCTCAGTATGACATCAGCCTCCCTCGCTCACTCCCCCTCTCTCTGCCTCGCCCCCCTACTCCCTCCCTCTGAATAATACAGTAAAACTATGGCAATGTCATATTTTAAAGGGCCATTTATGCTAAGCTATTTGTCTGGTCACCCTTGGAGAAAGGAGACAAGGCGAGGCGGTGAGGCTTCTGAGATTAGCAGGGATGTATTTATTTGGCTGTAACAGCGTGTAAGGAACCATATTCACTGACAGCCTGCACCTTAATTCATTAACATACACAAACACACACGCTCACTATAATAAAACAATGACCTTGTGTATTAGAATGAGAGTGCTTTGTGTGATGTGTTTGTGATCATGTGGAGGTCTTTGACGCCATGTTCAGGGGTTAGGCCTCTACGAGGGGAAATCCGAGAGGCTAGTGAGGTCATCTTCTGTATCAGTGGTCATGGGCAAGAGCTAGCCTGTTATATCCAATCTACTGTAACTCAGAGTATGCTGGTACACAATAATGAACTTATTGTTCTATGTAAGTCTTTTTTTAAGTTTCCAACTAGCCTGACAGTAATTCCAAAGGAAGGTTCCAGATGATTTCACTTTCCTATAAGTGTTATGTGCAATCTCTGACTATCTTCTGACAGGATGGCAGACATTACTTAGCTAAACACAATAGTATGACTGTCTGTTAAAATGTTTTATCATGAGCATGTGAGGCACTAGCGCATATATTAGATATTATAAATGCAATATCTCCAACCCTACAGATATTTTAAACTTAATATTGAATAATGTATTGATGTAAATACTTTGAGCTGCATTCCCTTTTTGGAAGATCCTATATAAAGGTTTTTTATTACTATTATTGTTGTGCATAAACGCACACACAACGAACAAGGTTTCAACCATATATCTAACTGATACACTAACTGTAAATTATTATATTATGTCATTTCTTAGAAAGGAGGTGACTTCAAGTAAGGAATTTCACCAGTTAGTTATCAGCTTAGAAGAAATTATGGAAATCATGAGTCTATCAGGATGATGAGAGACACATTAAAGAGCAGATTCATTAGTGGAGTATTGGTATTCATTAGTTCTTCTTTATACACCTGTTGGAGTATTGGTGTTCATTAGTTCTTCTTTATACACATGTTGGAGTATTGGTGTTCATTAGTTCTTCTTTATACACCTGTTGGAGTATTGGTGTTCATTAGTTCTTCTTTATACACATGTTGGAGTATTGGTGTTCATTAGTTCTTCTTTATACACCTGTTGGAATCGAGGTGTGTGTTCCTTAGGGACAACCAGAGAAACTGCAGTCAGCAAAACTGCAAAAGTCAGCACGAATGTTACGCATCTAATTTGGAACCGTTCAGCAATGGGTGCAATAATTTCACGCAACACACTATGTTTACTTGTAGAGCTGATAACACATATTTGTGTCAGGATTTGTCTCTGAGGGGGGTAGAACCCAAAAGCAGACTGGAGAGAGACATGCACGTCAACAAAAAGATGGATTTATTGATATAGTATAATGGATAACAGAAAACAAATTTGGCAGATCCCAAGTGAATGTGAACTGGTGGAAAACTGAAATGATAATGTCCTGAGGTTGGTGGTGAAGCTGTTCTACAACAAAAAGATCCAATGAATGGTTTGGAGGCCAGAAGGGTTGGTGTCCTGTGCGGGTAGTGTGAGAGCTCCCAGGTAGGTGTCCGTAGTCCTAGGCAGACAAGAGGCAGAGCAGAGATTAACAGGCAGATTAACAGGAGGCAGAACAAGAGTCATTGACTTAAACAAACGCTGGTTCCAATTCTTAGAAGTAGCACATACGGATGTGACTTAACGATCTGGCCGGGACTGGAAACTGCTCCGTCGTTAAATAGGCAGGCGGGCTCGTCAGGACCAGGTGTGATAATTGGGAGAGGACACAGGTGTGGCACAGGAGGGGTGCGTTCAGGAACGACAACAAGGGAACCAAAAACGGACAACACAAACACACAGGGAAAACAGGCTACAGAAGAGGGTTTGTGACAATTTGATTGGCAGTAGATCAATTAATCAGTCAATATATCTGAAATGTATGGAATGTTTGTTTGTTTTAGTTACAATTCAACTATTGAATTCACATGCTATGAATACAAAAACCAACAGAGAATAAAAAATCTACAAAAGAAATGATATAAGGGTGACAGTAGTCACTTACTGTATATACAGTCTTCATACATGTAAACAGTTCAGTCAAAAACATATAATGGATCATATAGTGATTGTATAGTTGATAGAATAATGAGTACACCAAGTTCCATCGATATGTTACCAATCTATACAATAATGATTGTATAGTCGTTTGAATAATGAGTACACCCAGTTCCAACAATATGTTACCAACCAATGGTGTAACTCAGTGGTCACCAATCCTGGTCCTGGAGATCTACCATCCAAACTATTTTCACTTTAGCCCCAATTTAGTACACCTGATCCCACTAATTAGCTGGATGAGGAGCTGAATGAGGCTACATTATTTGGAGTTGAAGTGAAAACTTACAGGATGGTAGATCTCCAGGACCTGGATTGGTGACCACTGGTGTAACTGAAAGATAATGATAATATAATGTATTAATTTAATTTATTAATTGACTATGTATATATATATATATATATATATATATATATATATATATATATATGGAGGTGGAGGGTTCAGAGTATTTATCCATGATGCCCTATACAACCATACTAGTATTTGAGTCCATTTGCAGAATGGTGGCCGGTGGGAAGAAGTTGTTACGCAGTCTGGTTGTTTTATGCCATCCTGGGGCACCTGGTTATATATTGTAGGTGTCTTCCAGGAAGGGCAGAGGGGAGAGTTCAGCTCAGCGTCAGACTCTCCTCAGAGCCATTCTGTCAGCCATATTTGAGTTTCCATACCAGACAGTGATGCATCCTGTCAGTGTACTCTTAATGGTGCCCCTGTAGAAATCAGTGAGAGTTCTCTGGGACAAGCTGAATTTTTCAGCCTCCTGAGGTTATACAGAAGCTGCCATGCCTTCATCACCATGGTGGATGTGTGCAGTGACCAGTCCAGCTTCTCAGAGATGTAGAATACCCAGAACTAGAAGTATGTGACCCTCTGAAAAGTGTCGCCATTAATGAGGATCAAGGTGCGATCAGACTTTTACAACTGGACTTGTTGTCCAGGACCAGTTCGTTGGTTTTCTTGACGTTGAGGGAGAGGTTGTTAACCTGGCACCATGCTGCTAAACAATCACATAAAACACAGTCAGTAAGAACATTTTCTTCAAGTAAACGTCTAAAATGCCCTAAAGGCACCAGTTCCTCCAACCTAAAAGTACATCGTAACTCATTCCATTTGTGAGGGGCAAGGAAAGTATAAGCAGTTCTACCCAATTCAGTGGAGATATTAGGGATCTCTGGCAATAGCCATCCCTGAGCTCTGGTCTGGTAGCTCGTCAATCAAATAGTTAAGTGTGCATTCATAAAAGGTGGTAGTTTCTGCAATGGAGCTGTACAAAAAAGTGCACAATGCATTGCTCTGACAGATTTTAAAGACAAGACAGTTTACTTTCTGATAAAATGTGTCATGATAGGTAGTGAACCTGTCTCCCGTAATAAAACATATGGCACTATAATATACAGCATCAAGAGATTTTAACACAGAAGCAGAGACATGCATATAGATGGTGTCTCCATAATTAATGACAGGCAAAAAAGTAGATTCAACAATTCCTTTTCAATTTTTCTGACTGATTGTTCCTACAGTATGTTGTTAGGTAATTAGAAAATTGTAGTTACAAATAACCCATTACCAACACTAATGTTGGAACCTTTTGGAATGGTTATCATTGGTACTGTAATGTGAAAGCCCATGATCCGTCGGCACCATCCGTTTTGTTTAGCAAATAATGTTATTTTTTGTGACATTGGTCAGCGGTCAAAGTCACATCAGTCAAGATGAGTTGAGTGCCGATTTCATAGCCTGGATAATTGGGGGGGGCTTATGATTGACATATATTGTACTGTCTGTTTCAAAACTGAAATTCAATATCAACCAATTTGTCTTTCCTACAGATGTTCTACAACTTCTCATTAAACGCAACAAGACAGCATGACTTTGCTTTTTCAGCTGTCATGCTTAAAAATCTTTTCAATGTTACAATAGGTCAACTAACAAATAGCAGGCTAATTGAGAGCAATATGTTTATTTTCTCCAAACGAGACAACAGCTATTTACTGTGGTGGAAACTTTTGTGGTCACGTGTTAATTAGTCAGAGAAAATTATGTGTAAAGTGTTCAGCCAGTCCTCTGAATAGAAATTGAATGATTCTGTTGTGACCCAAAAAATTATAATCACCACAAAAAAAATTAAGTTATCTTTTCCCTTTCCAACAAACATTGGTTTGTACAGTTAAATATTGTAATAATAAACATTTATATAGGGAGGCACTGAAAAAAACAATGATTTTAACAGCAAACTGCTCTATATCAAGAAAACAAAAAACTGTACAGTAGATTATTGTTATTCCCCTGTAAATTTACAGCAATGTGTTACAATGTGCCCTGTACCAGCAGTCGGGTGCACTGGATAGACAGGTCCTCCTCCTTATCATCGGCAGTCTTGCTACGTGGAGCTATTTGTAATCTATGTGTGTCAATGCACATAAAGACTATTGTTGTTTGAATACTATCTAAAGGTGAATATGATATGTGAATTACAATAAAGTATCGGAAATATGTATGTGTGTGAGTATTTATCAGGCCAGAACCCAGAGAAGTGCAGGTGTTCAGGGCTTCTACAATATTTCCTTCAGATGACATATTTTGCTGGTATCTCCACTCTGATTGTCCAGGGTGATACCTGTCACATTCATTCATCAACATCCCACCAGGGCTCTACTGACCTCTGGGTGTTTGTGTTTGTGTGTGCATGTGTGTATGTGTGTGTGTCTAATAGTAAAACAAGAACAATGTGTTCTTATTAGGACATTGTAAAAGTTAATGTTTCCAGATTATAAACTGACTTGTATGTTTAAGCATTGCAAATGGTTAAATTATTATAGTTAAATAACTGAAATTAAAGTGTTGATGTTATGATTAAGGAATAAGGATTTCAGTGATTTCATGTATGAAACTGCAACCCTGTGTCAGACCACCACCTCAAGCTCAACATCAACAACACCGAGCTGCTCTTACTCCAGCCAGGGTAGGTCTGTCCACTCCACTCAATGCTCATCATGTCACCTCACCAGGGTGAAAGTATCCTTAGTGTGACCCTACACAACACACTGTCAATCTTGGCAAACAGCAAGGTGATGTCCTACTCTGAACGCTTCATGCTCTAAAACATTCATAGGGTATGGCCCCATCACACAGAAAGAAGCACAGATACATGTTTATCTGCATGCTCATCAATGACATGGACATTAAATGTTTAAGTTCTTGTTTATAACCGTACTGTCCCTAGTTTTCCATTTCATAAACTAATGCAAAGTAAAACATAGAAACAGAGTGGCCCCTTCTGACAATATTTAAGGTAAGAAATAGACAGCGCTGGGAATTTTCTTGACTAAATGTTTACTTGAGTACGTTTCTGAGTAACTCAGAGTTTGCATGTTTTGGGAAGTCTCTACTTTAGACCAAAATGATCTGGTAAAGGGAGTTTACATCTTACCGGTGACCATGATTGATATTTTCGTTTTTCTTTCTATTTGTTTTTTAGGTAATTGATAAGATATGAACTTCCTTTTTCCTGATCATTTTGGTCTTTATTAGGGATTTCCCAAAACATGTGAACTCAGAAAAGTACTCAAGTACTTTTTTACTCAAGTAAATTCCCACGTCTGGAAATAGATCCACTGCCAAACACCAGACCACCGCCAAACACCAGACCACCAACTGATCATTATTTTGTAAACTAGAAATCTCATTGAATTAGCAGTTTGATCATTAGTGCAGATGGCGTGGGGTCACAGAAGACCAGTTATCCTTGTGTTCCAAATAGTTAATGTTGATAATTCTATTCTGATTCGTAAGTTACCAAATGGCAATTAAATGAGCTTTTTAACTTACAATTTCATTTTCTTACCTTTATTTTACCAGGCTATAGCTTCTTATCATTTACAGGCCTTGTCTGGGGAGTAGTGGGGGGAGGGAAGGGGATGAAAGAGCCAATTGAAAGCCGGGGATGATTAGGTTGCTAAAATGGTATGAGGGACATATTGGAAATGTGTCCAATGTGTAGTAACACCCCTACTTTTACAAATAGGTCCATGGGATCTTCAGTGACCACAGAGCGTCAGGACATCCCATCCAATATTTGCCACCCTACGCAGGGCATATGTCCCCATTTTTGCCCTGGGACATTGGGAATGACCTTTAGACCAGAGCGAAGAGTGCCCCCTACTGGCCCTCCATCACCACCAGCCGGAGTGGTCTCCCATCCAAGGATTTACCAGGCCTGACCCTGCTTAGCTTCAGAAGCAAACCAGCAGTGGAAAAAAGGGCTCAATGCTATTGGCAATTATAATCTATTTTTTATTTTTTTTGTGATTGTTTTCCCAATATTACTCCTTCTAACCCTGCCTTGTTGGCAGCTCCGCAACTCCTTGGACAAATCTGTGGGATGGCAAAGAGCGTGCACATGGTTCATCCAACCACATGTTGCCCAGCCACCGATTCTTTTTGCACTGATTGATTTTAATAAATTATAATTAAAATATCCTTACCAAATGAGTAAATTGAATGAAGTTCTAAATGTGTGTTGAAAGGTGTTCACTTCTTTGACTAATTTTTCTCTCTTTTAAAGCAATATGGTTTAACTGCTTATTAATGGTTCATAATGGATCTACAAATGATTGAATAGCAGGTCTCTGTGATTGAGAAGGAAACACATTTGTAAAGTACGTTTGTAAAGTAACGCCTTAATGACCGGCCCTTTAGTACACCCTTTCTCCAGGTGCCTCTGTGACAGATGGGCTGTGCAGATGGAGGGCTGGAGACAGGCCGACAGGCAGACAGGAACACGCAAGTACACGCAAGGAGAAAAAGGTAATTAGGCACACCAGAGCACTGGGGAAATGTAATGATGAAGTTTTAACCCTGCCCTGCGTGAGTTATGTCTACCGCCTGTTTTCTTTCAGAGTTAAGGAGGGAATTATATGTATAGTTGTATTTTGATAAATGCACCTGAGGGTGGTGCTAAGTAGGACATGGATAGGCATCACAAACGACGTGTAGACAGACAACAAACAAGTGCAAACAAGGAGAAAAGTAATTTTACTCCTGACCTCGCCCAAATCTTGTCATCGTTAAATTGTGATTGTCTTAACCATGCAATTAGCTTGCAACTACATGTCTCTTGTTAAACAAATATATTTTCCCTTGCCCTCTCCTCTACATTGATAGGAGGAATAATGACAGATGCATTACTCTGTCGTTGCCCGCTGTGATTGATTACGAGTCCCTGCCTGCAAACAAATTAAAAGGCTTTACACTATCTAGTAAATCTTCATCTGCTTTAATTTAGTTCTGACGCTTCAGGGCTTTAGCAGGAATTCCTTGAGTCAAAGCCGTTTAACATCGTTATAATATCGCCCCATCTCCACCCTCATTGGACTCCAGGCATACATTGTGCCCTTTTTGGACTCAAGTTCAAAGTAAACTTTTCACTTCAAGGCAAGAGTGGTGAATGAGATTAAAGAGGAACATCAAGACAAGACTTCGATTAACTTTCCATGGTTTAGAAAAAAAAGACTAACATTTCCAACCTCTAGTCGCTGTGTTTGTAA
The DNA here is from genome assembly GCA_016801145.1 of Umbra pygmaea. NCBI lineage: Eukaryota > Metazoa > Chordata > Actinopteri > Esociformes > Umbridae > Umbra > Umbra pygmaea. Next base: position 9,106 of record JACXGM010022095.1, on the reverse strand, counting down.
ATCATTTACAAGCCTGACCCGTATATTATGGCTTTATGTCGTGTTTATGGCCGTGGACAAATCAGTTAGCCTGGAGGTTATTTACGTGATTTCCATTATGGCCTCTCGGCTTCAGGCCGGTTAAGCTCACCAAGGGAGCGTACAGCGTTTAAGTGGAACACTCCAATTTCTTCTCTCAACTGGTTATTTATGATACAAGTGTACAGCCACCTTCCGTCCAATTAAAGCTGAGTGCTTGCTTTGTGCACATGCTCTATATCATCTGCCTCTAACGGCTGTTCTCATTTTCTCTTCTCCTCTCACCTCCTCTCACCTCCTCTCCTCTGACCTCCTCTTTGCAACTCTCCTCTGATCTGATCTCCACTCCTCTGTAACGACATTGCACCAGAAATCCCCATGTTTACAGCTGAGGCCTGCGGATTTAACCAGTCTGGAGCAAGCAGAGCTTGAAATGTACAACCACCTGGCTACCGCTGCACCCCTAAAGCCAGAGTTAGAAGACAACACATGATTCAATCACATTGCATTTCTTCCCGATTAAAATAATTTAAACATACTGTCACTAAACTTTAACCAGTTTATCTTCTCATTTAAACCAGACCCATAACATCTGAACCTTCAACCAACCCCAGTTCAAACAATAACCTACATTTGACACTATACCTAATGACTTGGGTGTGGAAACGTTTTTTTTATTGTGTGTATCAGCTGAAAAGTATTGTAAAGACCGGGGTCTTTTCTAACATTGTGGAAATGTCTGTTTCCAGTGAAACAAAGGCAACACATTACCTACCGGACATTCTAGTCTTCAGTGTTTAAGGCTTTATTGTTTACAGATTTTCTGACTCCCTGAAGAGTTGCTGCTGCTTTGGCAGGCCCATACACAGAACTTACATGGATCCAAATAAACAAATTTCCAGATGAATCCGTGCATGAATAAGTTACAACTTAGACATCCCAAGGATCTTCTTGAGAACAACATGTCGCCATGGCTGCTGGAAAAGTACAGCCCAAATGTTCCCACCAAGAACCAACCTGTGTCGAATCTGTGGAGATGGGTTGAACTTCTAACAGATTCCCAAAAAAATATTTTCCTTCAGAAGAAAGCAATACAGAATAATCTATTGTAATTGGGAACAAGAGTATGCTGATGTTATGCTTCACTGGTTGATACATAATATAATAACAACATTTTATTAGAATTAAACAATATTATATTTGGTATAGTGTGTGTGGAATACTTATACACAATACTTCTTATGACAACTGGTGCAAACAAAAGACATGCACAATGAACATTTCATCCAATTGGACTTCAAAAAGTCATCCTTAACTTTTACTTAAATTGAGCTACAGAGGCAGAGCAGAAAGAAATTGTCCCCTTCTGATGTGTCATTCTGCTATCCAGACGTAGGTAAGTAGAATACCTGCTGGTCTGATGACATTGTTTTGATCTTGCTGTTACAAAAGAACTAACATTGAACTATCGTAAACTAAACTTTTTTTGCATGTAAAGGACATTCAGATCCAGAGAGAATACTACAGTAAGCTACTGTACATCAAAGATACATTTCCCCATGCCTTTGATACTTGTCTAGCAGAAGCATGTAGCACCTTTTTTTGTGTGACCGTCTTTTGATATTGATATTTCTCCTGTAATTCCTGCCATATCCACTTGAAATATTTAACAGTATATGTTTGTCTGATCTTTGGGCCTTTATTGCCATTTCGTTGTTTGTAAGTCACATTCTGCATTTTGCCAAAACCTTCACTTAATAATTAGGTGCTGAATCATGCTTGTAGTCCAACTGATAAATGTTTCATTTTTAATGTGTTTCTGCCTTGTGTCTACCTTGTCTGTTACTTGTCTGTTATTTTAGAATTGATTAATGAAGTCCCTTCCTAATGGAATAGTTTTATGATTAGTTGTTTGCCAAACATTGTTGATTGGCTATTTGTTTTAATACTCAAAAAGATATTCCACACATTTCCTAAACAAATATGCAAAATATGAATATTTGATGGTTGACCAAGTATATGTTAAGCACCCACACTACCATCTTCTCTCTCCACCCTCTCTCTCTCTCTCTCTCTCTCTCTCTCTCTCTCTCTCTCTCTCTCTCTCTCTCTCCCCTCTCTCTCTCTCTCTCTTCTCCCTATCTCCCTCTCTCTCTCTCCATCTCTCTCTCCTCTCAATTAAATTAAATTCAAAGGGGTTTTATTGACATTTAAGTTTGTAACAATGTTGTCAAAGCATCAACAGAATATACAAGTAAAAATATATACATATATACAAAACTTAATTAAACCGTTATATGAACACAATATTAAGATAATTTATACACAGATTATTAAGCAATATGGAAAAAATATATATTAAATTCAATTCTAATAAAAAATTAACACAATATTACGATATATATGTGTGTTTATATTAGTCACTCACTGTCCCTCATGTTGAGGCCTGTTTGTACAGCAATATATGCCCTGTCTCCTTCTCGCAGGAGAATGTTTAATTAAACATTCATTGAATGTTTGATTGAATTGTCATTCAGATCTTTGCTATTTGAAACTCTCTATCTCTCTCTCCCTCCTCTCTCGTCAACTTTCTTCATCAATTCAGGACTCAAGGACACTGAAGCAACTCCACCTCAGAGATTCAGACCAGATCAATCGCTCAAGGTCATGTTGAACCATAGAAATAGAATGGATAGAAAGGTCATTGAACTGCTCGGCATGGTCATTTGATTAGTACACAACAAAATGGCGATTGGTATTAGTTGTCACGGTGACAACACACAAATCAGTTAAATGCAGATGTAGGCTGCTAGATCTTATTAATGTATTGGTACACATAAAAATGCCTGCTGCTCTAACCATGCTGCTACATTGATTTGAAATGGAATGGCCTTTCTATCCATTCTATTTCTATGGTACAAACATGCACATCTCCTGCCCCAGTGCTCTTGGTTTACGTTTGATGTTTGTCTGTTTTGTAGTAATATGCCTTCTTATACCGTTTTGCATTTTTCCCCCTCAGAGTTTCAGTTCTCATCATCTGTCATCCTCATCATCCATCATCATCCCTCATCCTCTGTTTTTACTCACTTCCTCTAACACACTCCATCACTCGACAAATGCCAACACAACATTTCTGCTGTTTAAAGTGTGTAGCTGCACTGGAAAAAGAAATGTCGGCAGGACTTTCTCCAATAAAACCCTGTGAGTTCACTTCATTCAGAAAATGGCGGAAAACAACATAAACAATATGTAACATAGAACTCACCCAGACGTCTAGTAAAGATACTGGAGAAAGAAATGGGGTAAATCTTCTATCTGTAATAAACGATGCAGTATGCATCGTTAAATAAGTTAAGGGAAAACCGGCTCATGGCCTGCATGGTCAGGGGAGGGTACTCGAGCTCTATTTAATGACAATTAATAGACAGTGGTACAATCAACTCCTCTCCTTTCCTCTGTAGAGGGTTAGAAGGGCATTTCCCTTCATAAAGTGGGGTATGGGAACCAGGAGTGATATTAGGAGGTAATCCAATGCTCCTGAACTGAACTACATAGATCACACCGAGCCACTAAATGTGGGGAGGCCAGCAGGCCATGACCCCTGCTACGGTCCGCTAACCCGGCTGACGATGAACTGATGACATTCACCACACTGATGACTTTACGGTAATGATGAATGTCAGCACCACACTGATAACTTTAAAGTAATGATGAACATCAGCACCACACTGATGACTTTACGGTAATGATGAACGTCAGCACCACACTGATGACTTTACGGTAATGATGAATGTCAGCACCACACTGATGACTTTACGGTAATGATGAACGTCAGCACCACACTGATGACTTTACGGTAATGATGAATGTCAGCACCACAATGATGACTTTACGGTAATGATGAACGTCAGCACCACACTGATGACTTTACGGTAATGATGAACGTCAGCACCACACTGATGACTTTACGGTAATGATGAATGTCAGCACCACACTGATGAATTTACGGTAATGATGAACGTCAGCACCACACTGATGACTTAACCGTAATGATGAATTTCAGCACCACACTGATGACTTTACGGTATTGATGAATGCCTCTATGGTGCATGCTTGTAGGCGTTCAGACTTTCAACTATGCTACATATTTTAAACTCCTAGATTTGTCCTTCATCCACCATGTTTCCTCCTCTCTCTCTCTCGTCCTCTCGTCTCCTTCTCCCTCTCTTTTCCTCTTACCCTCCTCTTTCCTTTCTGTCTCTGGGGCAGAAACACAAGACAAAGACCACCTCAGGATTGATGGAACCCAATCTGTCCAGGCTTTCCTCTGTATCAAATTCCGTGTTTGCTTAGTCAGATATATATCTGGACTGTTCTGTGTACCGAAAGAAAGTATAAATAACCATGATGTTAGAATTCCCTGTACACTTCTCCCTCTTGCCAGAGAACAGCCTGTTTGTGCAACCACTCCATCAGAACCCCAAACTGCAAGGTTACGGTTAAAAAAGCTGAAAGAAAATACACAGCCACAACGTCCTGCCAGGGTTTGTCAAACAATCCCAGTAATCGGTCTGGGACTATATTTTGTGGCGGTGCCTTTCTGTGCCTCCAGGGGTAAATTAAAATGCTCTACCCTGGAAAAAACCTCGACTCAGATATCAGAGTCATGGAGGTGATTAGTGATGGAGTACGAAGAGGCACGAGTCATCAGTGCCCCTGTGGAGAATTGATGAGCCACAGAGCTGCAGGGGATTCTGGGTAAAAGTCTGCATCCTAATTGTCAGTATGTAGTGCACTACCTTGGACAAAGGCCCACAACCCATTTCCTTACACCAGTCTAGTCATTTCAAGTTGAAACATAGTCTTAGTCATTTGACAGAAATGCATTTTTTGTCCTATTTTAGGCATTTTGATCATTGTTAGGTTTAGTCTCTATAGTCTACTGCACAGTTCTTCGACACTATCCTCAGCGACACACAGACGTTTCACAATTTTGTTGTAGCCTTGAACAGGCACACCTGACACGACTAATCAAGTGTGCCTTTTCAGGGTTAAAACAAACCTGTGAAACATCTGAGGGACCCTGAGGAGAAGGTTGGAGATCTCTAGTGTACAGTAAATTCAAAGTACTACAAGTAGTTTGAAAATATCAATAAAAGTTGCCTGGAATGACAGTTGGTGATTGACAATATCTGTCGGATTCAATAGGCAGAATGTTCCCTGTTTTCAACCATACAGCTCAGGAATGGTTTCAGGGAATTATATGGAAATTAATTATGTTATGTGCCTATATATTTTATGTTGCACCTTTTCCAGTTTTCCAGACATTCTGGAGCGATTCAGATTTAAACATTTAAAGGTTAGGGTTAAAGGAATGCTCCAGAGTAAATAAAAAATGCTAATAGAGAATTAACATACTTAAAACATAGCTGATTTATGTCATATAGAATGAAGTTTCTGACAATGTACAGGTAAGAGTACATTTCAACCACTTCTGGATCAGTTTGCATTTGAAATACTACAAGGTCATCCCCGCAGAAAGTACTTTCCAGCTTCCACATAGCTACTTAGCTAGCTAGCCAGTCACCACCTACTCATTGCCTAGTCACTGAGCCAATTCTTTTTATGTCACGTTCATCCAAGTATTTACACAATCAAAAAGACTAAATTTGAGCTAAAATGCTACTTCCAGGTATCTCTGAAATCCAGAGTTCTTGCGAAAGCACAATTTGAATTTGCTCAGCGAGTCACTCATTAACTATGCCCTTGTCACCAAGCTGCGCCAATCACATCATTGTATCTGATATAGGCGGGCCAGAGGCGAGCTAAAAAGATGACGACAGCGCTGCAATGTCATTAGTAAACTACGGATGAACACCAGTTGTTTGAAACGGCTTTGGCCTCTACAATGAATGAGTTAGACTTGGCTTATTATCTAATAGAGGAACAGAAGACGGCGCTCAAATCGTTCCTTTGCAGAAGACCAGATACGGCAAGAGTTTAATCTACCAGATAGCTCCGCTAGTAGCTAAATGTATGGGGCTTAGCGAAAACCCACTGGTGATTGGTGGTAATGTTATCCAAATGCTTTTTTCAAATGCATGCTTGGGGCCGCCCCTCGAGTTGGTCTATTTTCATTACTCGATGCCAGACACTTAATCTTTCAGATTTGGGTCTGGATTTCCAGGCTAACTTCCAGGTTTACTGACTGCAAAAAAAACGAACACTGTTAAACTACTTAGCAGGCTAGCCAGTCACCAACTACTCTTAACGCGACTTTAAATTGGTACTGGTAAGTCGACCGACAGCTATACAACCCACCTAGCTCAAAGTGGAACAGACTGACCAGTATTCTGTGAGCCATTATATTAAATGTTATGTTCAGTTCTTCCAAGAATTAAACAATCACAATACGCTAATTTGTGCTAATTGTCTACTACCAATGCTACACTGAGTCCAGTGCATATATTCCCCTAATGACAATTTATTCACCTAGAGTAGCTTCCAGTGACATCCAGTGTAGCTTTAGCCTTTGTACTGTGTCAGTGATGGTACATGTAAATCAGTGAAAAACCCTCACCAGTCAATTGAGAGTAATACCACAAACTCTTTAGGTACAGTAGTTCATCCATATTAGAAGAAAAAAAAAACCTCTCAACTCGTGTTACTTTGCTACGTGTTTAATGGAAGAATGCAATACGCAATATTCTCGACCTCACTGTCAACAGGTATTTTATTTCCATTCCTGTGGGGCATTAGTGCACCACATTTAAATGAACCAGCAGGATCACACTGACTGTGCGTGTGTGTGGGTGTGTGTATATTTTAGGGACACACATTCAGCCATCAATCACATCTGGGAAATGAAATGACTCCCTCTGTACGTGTAGTTCAATTTGACACACCCACATATTGAAACACCCACATCCATTACCTCTGATGCCATCTCTATCCTCAGGAATTCTTCAGCGACATGTTCCCTTCTCTCTCAGGACTTCTCCCCTGCTTGTCCTCCTCTAACCCTGTCGCCCTCTCCAACTGCCCTCCATGTCTCCTGTCATGAATTAAAACTCCCTGACAGAGATGATGTCCGATGGAAATCCGGTGTGGAAGAGCCCTCCCCTTCACAGTTGTCAATCAGATTGACTAAGTGCACTAATTTGTGTGAGTTCTAGTGTGTGTGTTCATGTATTCTGGGGTTTGAGCGTGTGTGGCTAGGACGTAAACTCCCTGACACAGCAGATAATGCAGCTCCACCCCCTCTCACCACAGGGAGTATCACTGAGTGACAGACAATGACAACATCGTTCAACAGTAATCACAAAGTGGATGCTGCCCCGTCCCAGCTTAAGAGCCCATTCTGGTATCTTCCTAAAAAGGAAATAGAAAAACTGAGCTAGTTATAATTAATTGAATTAGAACTAAAAAAATGTAAATGTCACTGATAATTACTTTTTTTATCGTGTCTGAACACAGCCGGAGATGCGTATTCTGTTCAAGTCAATCAGATCTTAAATTCCTGGGACAAGCATGATTCTAGATAATGCGAACGTTCGATGAAGGGTCTGTAAATAATCTACCTTGTCATCAGTTTTTCGTACTGGAAGTCATTAGAAAGCTACTTTTAATGAAATAATGCAAAGTATTTCAGCAGTTTGGGTGCTTTATCACCGTTAATGTCATTTAACGCCAAGCTACACAATGGTTAAGGATAATACAGTTTTACATTGTTATTCTCTCTCTGGTGTGAACATGTGTTGGAAAGGATGCCAACATAACCACTGCAATAATCAGCATTATTCGGGAGGATATTGGAAAGACTACTAACTTTGCTTGGCATAAGCTGTATTGGAATTCACCACGCAATATATTTGTCAAGCACACACATTAATGAGTTTGGTCTTTCCTCGACTATTTTCCGTTGGCAAACAGACCTTTGTTTACGTCAACTGTTTTTGATTTGTTACTCAACGTGCGGTTATAGGGTGTGTGCATGTGCTTGGTCAACATCCATTAATGTGTTTCACTACAGTATACTTACAGTATGACCAAAACATCATGCTTCCATTGAATTACTTATTTTTAAACCACCTGACTGGAGAAAAACCTTTTCCACAACTCTATCTTCTCTTCCTGTCCTGATGTCAACAAATACATCCTCACTGAGCCCAGTGTATGCTAACAGAGCAAAATATAGTACATTGGGCCCTTCAGTTATGGGATCTGCCAAGGTGTTTGTTTATGTGTGTGTGTGTCTCTGTCTCTCTGTCTCTCTGTGTCTCTGTGTCCCTCTTTGTCTCTCTGTCTCTCTGTCTCTCTGTCTCTCTGTCTCTCTGTCTCTCTCTCTGTCTCTCTGTCTCTCTCACACACACTTTTTTCTTTGTTACTCACTTCCTCTTTCCCAAAGATTATCTGTGGATGTGTCAGTCTTCCTCTCCTTCACTGTGTTTAGGTTGTCCCCCCCTCCCGGGATCGGGTGGGAGTATCTTTCGTTCGACGGGCAGTGGGAGGTTAGAGGGGCTTGCAGTAAGACCAGGGGGTGGGTGGGTAATTGTGCTCCAAGCTGATAAGGACTGTTAAGGAAGTGCCTTCCCACTGTCTGAGGGACGGAGAGGAAACGACAGGTCAGCCTGTAGGGTCAGATAAAATACACAGACCTGTCAGATGGCACAGCAGAGCTCCCAGCCAAACAATACTCACATTTCATAATCCTCACAAAACTGGATGATGTTAATTAGGTGGTATGGTGTATAAGGGATGGTCGCTCTCTGGTAGAGCCCTGCATTTCAGCCCGAGCCCGACGGGCCCCGACTTATTTATGCCCCTAGGGCCGGGCTTCGGGCCAATTTTCACGTCATCTTTCCCATGCGGGCCGGGCCTCGGGCTTTTTTGGGTTAAATACTTTTTATATTTTTAGACTTTAATAAAAAAAAGTGAAGTTTACTTCGAGAAAAACGAACATAGAAAGACATTAAATAATCTGTCTTTAACCTATCTTATAATTACACTGACATATGACTGACATGACAGTCTCACGCACGCAGACAGAAGGTATCTCCTCGATTCCCGCACACCAGGGGCGGCG
>JACXGM010022094.1:0-16903 GCA_016801145.1 Umbra pygmaea | reverse complement strand
AGAGGGAGGCAAACCTGAACACTAACATGGGACATACACACAGGGCAGTACACCTAAGGACACATGAGGTAATAATCTAACTAACAAAACCACCGTATAAATACTGAAAGGAACCAAGGAGACAAAACAGAAGAGACAACACGAAAGGGAGTCCATTAACAGGCTCTGCATCGCAGCCCTCCCTGGGCTGGATGTGACATTCACATACATATGCACAACATATGAATACATTAATTCATTAAAGAATAAAGGACAAAATTCCAACTTCCATGAAAGACGTAAGGAATAAAACCTTCATTTAAAAAAATAAAAAACTTGACAATGCTTTCATAATTCCGTAGTTTAAATGGTTTATTGTGCAAATCTGAATGTTGATTCAATTTGTATGTTCTATGTTCTATTAAATGTGTATTTTAGTGCCACAAAGATGTAGTAAAATGTTAATGCTGGTCCAAACCTAGATGTGGATTCAATGTCAATAAAGTTTTCTATGGATTTGTGTTCAAAGGGAACTCTCTGTTCTGGAATTGGTAACTGTACAAACCTCTGGTTGCATGCCTTGTGCTTTGGACAGAACTGTGTACCAACTGCCTGAATAGAATGGAGCCTTGTAACCCAAATCTACACATTGCATTCCAACAGTGACACAGTCCATTGCTCCTTCACAATGAGCCAGAAGAATCTAATAGTCATATCATTTACCTTTGTCCTCAATTTTTATATCTAAAATGTTCTGCCCCATTTGCAGTTTATTACTGAGCAACAGGAACATTAAAACAACATCTTTCTGTTTGACAAAACTTTGAAATAGAAATTGAAGTCATATTTCCAATTATTTTGCTCACCTTGTGTATTACTTTTTTGATTGGCTAATTTTATCTTTGGGCTAATAATGACTGGTTACCAAATCGGAGCTGCTAAAATGTAGTATTATATCACGTGAATACTTGCTTAACTGCTCCTGGATCATGCAGATTAAGCATGTCTGCTCATTCCAATCGTTAAATCTTTGCTTAGCTTTGCAAGTATGACTGTGTCCTTTCTCTAAGACTGTGTGGCTCACTCATTATCAACAATGTTTGCAAATACAGAAAAAAGGTCTGTGTACCAGTGCTATATACAGAAAGGCCTTTTTTTTTCTGAACAAAATCAGTGCTCTCTACTATGGTTGTCTATTGGTTCATACAGAGTCCACAGGGTAGCAGTCTGCACGGTCACTGACTTGACCAGTGACAAGGATTGCTGTGTCATCAGCCATCCGGAGCACGTACATTCTCAAAGTGCACGTACATTCTCAAAGTGCACATACATTCTCAAAGTGCACGTACATTCTCAAAGTGCACGTACATTCTCAAAGTGCACGTACATTCTCAAAGTGCACGTACATTCTCAAAGTGCACGTACATTCTCAAAGTGTACGTTCATTCTCCAAATGCACGTACATTGCCGAATTGCACATATGATCTTAAAAAGCATGTACATGCAAGGATCATATCACATGAGATGTATCATGGAAAACGTTTAATTACCATCACATGAGCTGTATCATGGTAGAATTTGATTCCTGTCACATGATGTATCATGGTGCAGTTGGATTTCCATCAAATGTATTCATTATTCATTAATCTTTATTTATACAGGGAAGACAAACTGAGACCTGAGTCTTTTTAAAGTGTGCCATGTGATTCAAAAATATATAAACAGCTGCCAAATAACTAAAATAGAATAAAAGTAGAAAATACAATGTAATTAAAATAAAAACAAACTTTAAAAGCAACAAAACATTTAACTATAAAAAGGTAATGTAACAGAAACTTTTATTTTTTGTTTGCATTGAATGTCATTTCAAGACTGTGAAGTATGGTTTTCAAATACAATTTTACCTATGTAGTTTTACATCACATGGCATGTATCATATTATGTATCTATGTATCCTATTGGAATGTTCATCACTCTATGAAAACTGTAGGTACCAGCTAGCTAGTACTTTGTGATTTAAATCACTACCATTAATTGTTTATAGTCTGTTATTGCCTATAGCCCAGCGACCTCTTTGCTAAATAGATAATGAGGCAGGTGTCAATACAATTATCAGGCTAGAAGAGTCCTTGTGTCTGGGTAAAGAGAGATGGGTCCACAGTTTGTCTTGCTTCACATGGCATAATAATGGGTTCCACTGTGTTTTATGCAAACAAATTTGAATCCTGATGGAAAGTTCTTACAAATAGAGAGAAACAGTTACAGAAAAGCATGCTTAAGTTGCTAAATATTTTCTGCATTGCATTGAAAAATAATTAAATACTTGTATCAGAGATTGTACAATGTTGCAATATTCTTCTATAGAAAATAGAACAGACAAGACACAACTGATTATGCTGTCAATATTCATATTACAGAAAATACAGCAGTGTTGAATACAACCACACTTTGTATCCTGATATTGATTTGTTTCAGCTCATTTCAGGTAAAATTTACCAAATAATATTGGACCAAACAATTTGTTTACCATTTTCTATTTCAGCTATCTATTAAAAATTGTTACAAGATACATCAAGGTCTTCTGGCATCTCATCATGCTTTTAACTTTTTTAACATGTATCTCCATTATTCAGTAAGCTAGGTAAGTAACAGGAAATTATATACATAACCATTGTGTTGTATCTTTGAATAAAGAAATACTAATGTTCAACATTTCTGCAAGAAAGAAATTAAATCATTGAATATCCTTCTATGGTTTACAATTACTGTACATTTTGTAAAAAAAAGTAAACCAAACAAATTGCATGGTACAGATTATTTGTATAGTTTTAAGAATGTCAATAAATTTGAAAGTTGTGTGTAACATTTCTACATTAAAAAAAGCTTCTTCCAGTGAGCTGAATGCTAAGGTGTAATTTGTGAATTAAGAAGTGAGGGGGTTAGTATTATAACTGTTTAGTATTATAACGGCTGATAGAAGCATCACAGAAAGACAAGCTATACCTTAAAAAATCAAGGACAACCAAGGCTTTAAGGAGTAAGGTCTGAAAGCCAGATCATTGTAACAGGGATGCTTATTTTCGTGACAGAATTACATGCCTATATTAATTTTTCCTATCTCCACAGTCCATTCATACCATTACGTGACGTCAGCCAATGAAAATTCCCCGCAAATTTCAAATCTTGCCCTATTACTAGCCAGGCATGGGCGAAGCATATCTCACTGTTCTACAAATGTCTGGGAGAAGCTACTAGCACCTCCAGATAGCTGTAGGGTGAAGTTTCCCTTTAAGTAACAGGTTCACAGAATATAGGTACTCACAACCCATTTAGGTAAGGAAGGGGATCATTACACCTAGTCCTTTCTGCAGAAAGAACTGGCGATCAAGAATTCTCATTTCAGTTAAACCGAGAATAAGTAAATTAGGAACTCATTAGCACAGAAGCTATTTTTAAACCACATGTAAATCATAATGATTCAGTAACCAATGACAAAGGCTCCTCATCCATTACAGAGGTACTAATACTTAAATCATGTGTTGTATGAACAGGCATTTCACAGGTATATTACAAAATCTCCAGCTTGATGGAAACTTTCCCTTGCCTAGCCTAATGGGAGTTGAGAATTGGTGAACCGTAGCCTACCTAACGTGCCATTAATTCGCATTCGGCATGAGTTCGTTAACTTCTCAACTCGTTCTAGTGCAGGACCGGAAGCGCCGCCGGCACGAATGAGGTAAAAAAACGGAGTGAGTCGGTTCATTGATGGATGGCACTCGAATCTCCCAGTTCAGTGACACGAGTCGGGTTAATTAACCGACTCTTCGGTCAGTTTGTCAATACTATTTTTAATGGTTTAAAACCAATCTAGCCCAAAGGTGTTTTATCTGTCCTAAATTTTACACAAAAGATAACCCTTAATGTCTTTCCTATAGCACCATCTGTGTTTCTCTGTCACCAATCCGCCTCTCTCTTTGTCGTAGTTTAACCCACTGGCCTCCTTGTCCCACTAATTGTTGTTGTCCAATTGAAAGCAACTGGTTCTTCTTAATTGTCTCAATGTTTTTGACACATCACTGCATCGGAACAACATATTGAGACGTGTTTCAAAAACACTTCTGGTCACAGGACAAAGTGTGTGAACGATACCGGTGTCACACTTGTCAAAAGACACTTACTTATTTGGTATAAAATGAGACATCAAAAAACTAACGTTTTGAATGTGTGAGAATATTGAGAAATTGAGCCATCAGACACAAGATGGACGAACAACAAGTTTATTATCATTATTCAATATATATTTATATCTTTGACATTCTGTATAAATCTCACACACACACATCGTCAACCACGTATCCCGGCGAGGGGTCCAAGGTCTTTATTCAATTCAAAATGTAGATTTTTTTATTGCCAGGGAGACCAGGGGAGCGTTGGTGATGTAACTCCTGAACAACAGATTCAGTGACATCAGAATAGAGGGTCCTATTTTAACGATCTGAAACGCAAGTATCAAACGCGAAACGCAAGTGACATTGTGGGAGGGTCCCGGGCGCTGTTGCTTTTTTACCGGCAGCATAAATGACTCTTGTGCCCAACGCAAATCTAAAATGGGTAGGTCTGAAGTAGCTTCATTAGTCATAGGTGTGGTTTGGGCATAAGGTGCAATAAACCAATCAGAGCGTCATTTCACATTCCCTTTAAGAGCAGCAGCGCTTGTTCCATGGCGGATTGCTATTATAACGGCAGATTGATATTGATTTTTTCTTTTTACAAAATGTAAATAAAGAAATGTCACAAGACATACATTCCGATGTTTTGGGGTCACTCTCACTGAATCACGAGGTTGTGAATGCATGGTAATATTTTTGCAATGTAGTCTAACATTAGACCGAGATTACTTTGCTTGCCTCACTCTTCTGTCAAATAAGCTCCCCTCTCCCGTTCTGCTGCAGAGTTTGCCATAAATGCGTCATGGCTTGAGCCAGGTTAATTCGCAAAGACATGGGTGATTTTACTATTAGCATCGCAAATGATTTGTATGTTGATTGAATGGGTTCCCTTGCAGTTGATGTATATCAGTTTGAATAATTCATTCAGAATAATTTGGGTAAATGTGTACACTAGATGTATGCCTATTCTTTCACATTTTCAGACACCACAATGATTTCCCTCGTGTGGTAATATTTTCCTTCTAATTATATATTGCAATAATAGGAACTGCTACATTTGTGTAGATGAGAGGAGCAAAGTGTATGCCTGTTGTGCACATGCTACATTATGGCCAAGCATACGCCCTTAAAATAGCGTCTGAATAACACGCCACTGACTTTTTACCAGGTTTTTCCTGGTCAGTGGCAGAATTGTTTTAGGGAACTGCAAGATAGCACCAGGGAACATTTTCGCCGGGACACGCCTCTTCTTTTCCCTGAACCGCCCAACGAATACAAGGGCTGAATCCCAATATGCATACTACATACTACATACTAAATGTACGTACTACGCAGGTGGTGGTAAAGTACGTACTATTAAGTATATAGTAAGCAAGTATACTAGCATGGGGGATATACTATCGCGTCATAACGTTGCATCTAAAATTAGACCACTTCCACAAGCGATGAAGCCCGCGAAGCTTGAACATTTAACATTTGGCACAACCTGTTCGCATTTCATTTAAAATGTATTTAATATTAGTACAATAACCAAAAACCCAAGTAATGACACGTTTATTATTACCTAACTTTTGGATACTTACATTTAAACACAGCCAAAGAAGAATTTCGGCTTCGGGAAACCCCTCCTATTCTGTGTCGCAAAGGATTGTGGGCTATATCAGCCCAAAAAGCATGCAGGAATAGTAGACCATCCGGGGACTGCTGACATACTATATTTGCGTACTATGTTTTGGGACATACTAATCGTAGTCTGGCATACTATTTAGTATGCATACTTTGTGTATTGAGACGCAGCCAAGTTCATTCCCTAATTTACCGGAGGGAAAAGTCCCCTATGGGTCGGCTGCAAGATAGGAATGATATATGCGTTGGTGTAAAAAGTCAATTGCGCTGGGTGTAAGATAGGGCCCAGAGAGTGCTAGTGCTAATTATATGGTTAAAGTTCAACTGTACCCAGCAGATGCATACCTGGTCTTGAATTGGCTCTGTCCTTTTTTCCACGTCTCTACAGGTTGCTAAGGCTCATGAATCAGTCAACTTCTGGTGTGGTGGGTGGAGTGTTCTCTCATCTGCCATTTAGGTCTCTCAGACTTAGGTCTTCCAGGCTGGGCCTTAATGTCCATGCAGGGCTCAACTCGGCTTTGATTAAAACAAAGTTGCACAACTGGTTAAAAAGCTTTCCTCCGGTTGCGCCGGAATAGAACGTTGAAAATAAAATGTGCTTACAAAATCAAATTAAACCCTAACTTAAAAGTGTAGATCTTTAACTTAAAGTAAAACAAAGATTCTAATCTCTATTTGTGTCTTGGATAATCTCATATTGAAAGAAATTTAAATTAAACCTGTGTTTTCCTAATCTGATGATGAAAGTATGCGTAGCCTAATGTATGACTAAAAAAAAATAATCCTATCTCCCCACTCCAACACACAATGCGCGTAAGAACTAATGGAATCACACCTAATGTAAGAACTAATGTAATCACATAATACCAACTAACCCATTAACCCAAAACATGTTAGCATGTTACCTATCAAAAATAGCTCACAGGTCCCTAGATGTTAACCAGTAGACATGTTACTACTAACTAGACTGTAGTGTCCATACAAAAATGCCCCACCTACGGACCCCTGCATGTGTAAATGTAGCATTTTCAGGTTATTTCTTGCTTTACTGGACAGATTTTTGTTGAGTGAAACGGCCATTCCAAGACCTTGGGTCTTTCTTTCTCAAACACTTAGTGGTTATTTTGAGGTGTGCTTTGAACCGTTGTCTTAAAATATCAAACCTGTTTTCAAATTCAGTGTCCTGATTGACTCTTGGAAATTAGCTTGTAAGATTTGTTGATATGAGTCTACTCATTCTTCCACCCTCACAATATTACCAGTTCCACTGTCTGACACAATGGTTGGTGAGGTGTTTTTATTAATTTTAATTTTAATGACAAAAGGATGAAGCAGAGGCAAGAGAGACAGAGCAGTGGAGAGAGACAGAGAGGCAGGGCACAGGCATTGGTCGAGGTGAAGCTCAAACCCCCATCAACAGGGGGCACATGTGTTTCGGAGTCAGGATCTTAGACCGCTACACCAAATGATAGCACAAGTAATCATCTTTTCAAGAAGAAATGAAGAATGGTTTGAAAGGGAGCCTAAACATTTCATGTCCACATTTGTTGAATATTATGGATCTATGGTAGATGTAAATAAAAAATCCTATATCAAACATTCAGAAGTGTCAAGTATCTTTTTGTACGATGTACAGGTCAGGTCAAATTGTGTTCGCTAAAAGATTCATGGTACAATATTTTTGTTCCAAGTGTAATTTTGCATGCAACTGCAGCATCCATGCCCTATTGTAAAAAACCCCAGAGAAGACACAATTGGATATTAACTTAACATGCAGTAGGATCACCATCCGCAACAGGCTGGTGAGTTTGCTTTCTTTCATGTTTTATTTCTTAATTATTTTGTAGATCCTTCCAGTGTATTGGTTTAGGTAATGTTATGAGCATACATTATTAAAAGTAGTGCAAATATAAAGATTGGAGTGCATTACATAAGCTAAAGTACACTTGCACCAGATTTTTTGTTAAACACAATATATACTATTAGTAGATGTATTCTTAGTAACAGGCTGAAACAGGCTTGCCCAGATTTTCCTTTGACCAATGACCTGGCTATAGACCTGCCTGCCCACCTTGTTTACAAACCTGTGGGCGTTATTGGTGTGTGATGCCAGGTCTGCCCACGTCTGCAACCTTTGATCTGCCCACCCCTCTCCACCTGCTTGGACTTGCCTACCCTACCTAAACATCCATGTTGGAACCCATTTAGAGGGACAGTTTTCAGCCCTAGCTCAGGTATAAAAGCAACTTCCAGCGCCAGACCAGGTACCTTTACCCAGAACTTTCTACTGGACCCAAAGGACACCATGAAGCTGCTCTCCCAGACATTGTGTCTCTGCCTTGCCCTGGCTCTCTGCCTGGCCGATCACCATACTGGTCATGATCATGGCGGTGAGTTTCTGACGGCCAATTATTTACGGTTTTCTTGGCACACAGGTTTCTATAGTATGGTTTCTTTTAATTACCTTCCTCTTTAGAACACATAGCTTCTAATAACTCTAAGTAGAATGCCGCATAAAATTACCATGGTTTACACATGCTGCTTTTCATAGTCTGGGGTTGTAATTGTTTGTAGTTTAAACTGTTCAGAATTCACAGTGTACTCACGTCTTTTTTTACCCACCTCACAAACACTGTTGTAGGTTAGACTAAGGCTATTAGTGGATAGATAATTTAAATATCTTACAAGAATAAACAAAATAAACTGATTCTGTCTGTATGTGCTGTACTATAAAAGTGTTTCTAACAAGATGATGTGAGGAGTGGTGCAAAAAACTTACCTCAAGTTAAATTACTAAGGACGAAACTCAAACAGAATTGAGGATGCAATAATCGTCTTTTCATAAATGCATCTGTGTAGCATGATAGTTATGACTTGGTTTGTGTTTAAATGGCAACTTCATAGTTTATCATTCACTTCCCCTTTAGAAAAAATTAATAAAATACAAAGACTTATCCCTTAGCACTAAATAACATCAGACAGAGAAGGATAAGCTAATAAGTTTTTTTAAACAATGATTTATTAGTTACACTTTTGTTTATCTGCTGACAAATTACAGTGAAAAGTTGTAGAGTAGCTAAAACCTAATTTCTCCGAAAACACACCTAGTGCAGTATTAATTAGAAGGCAGAATTCATATTAATAAGGATAGGAGTTGTTACCTTATATAAGATATTGGTGTATTCAAATTAGACTTTACATTAAGAATACCACATCCAGAATCCATGTGTTTGACAATTCCCAGAGAGGGTAGCGACAGTATGTCAATGTGTGAATTTAATTCTGCATATTGCTCTGCATTAAAGCACCTGCTAAATTCTGTTAAATGAAGTCCATTCTGAATCTTAATCCATGTGCTGATTGGTACTGTTCATCTGTCAGGTATGCCTGGTAAACATATGGACCACCAACACGGAAAGAAGGAAGGGCATGAACATTCGTTACACGCTGGCGGCATTCTCAATCGATGCAGGGGGCTGGAGATGGATGCTGTTGCTGTGAACGAAGATGGAGTTCCCTACTTTTTTAAAGGTGAGTCTATGGCAGGAAGACCTTACTTCTTTAAGAGTTAGTCTATGGCAGGTAGACATTACTTCTTTAAGAGTTAGTCTATAGCAGGAAGACCTTACTTCTTTAAGGGTTAGTCTATGGCAGGAAGACCTTACTTCTTTAAGGGTTAGTCTATGGCAGGAAAACCTTACTTCTTTAAAGGACAACTCGGGTGCAAAATGAACCTAGGGGTTTATAACACATTGCTACAGAGTCGACCGTTCTCTGGGATATGTTTTTATGCACAACTAGCATTATAAGATAATTATCAGTTTGCACTAAAGCTGGGCACATTTGATTAGCATGAAAATATATCCCAGAGAAAGTTTGACTCTGTAGCGATGTGTTATTAATCCCTAGGTTCATTTTGCGCCACAGTTGTCCTTTAAGGGTCAGCCTATGGCAGGAAGACCTGGAATCAGGATGGGACACGCTGTTCGCTCATTCAGGCTGTATGCTAAAACCAGCGTCAGATGTCTCACTTATTAGGGAGTCACACTTGTAATTTGAAAATTGCTGGTTCGAATCCGGACTGTGCAAATTTAATTTTGCCGTTGAGAAAGACACCTGCTTACCCAAAGTTGCTCCAGACAGGATGATGTCCCTGTATTCAATCTGTACAATTTTTTTTTCTGTTTTCTTTTCAATGTTCGAAATAAAATTCACTCAATCAAAAAAACTAAGTTGCTCTGGATAAGAGTGTCCACTAAATTACTCAAATGCAACTGTAAATATAACTTTGAAACACTTTGTACTAAATAACATTTCCTCAACTTTCTTGAATTAACTTTGAGGTAAGTTATTTTCAGCGGGTGCTGCAAGGTTTTCTATTGTCACGGTGACTGACCACATGCACTCGACAGGTGATCACGTGTTTAAGGGTTTCCACGGTCAAGCCGAGCTCTCCAACGCGTCCTTTGCTGAGCTGGACGATCATCACCACCTGGGTCACGTGGACGCAGCCTTCCGCATGCACTATGAGGACAACCCTACTCAGCATGACCACATCTTCTTCTTCCTGGTATAGTCAATATTTCAGCTCATTCAAACACACCAAACATTGAACAAAGATTCATTATTTTTAATATGAATTAAAGAACTCACTTATGAAATCAACAAAGAACTAAAGAACATTTTAACTTTCTTTACTCCTAAATGGAAAGAAACACTTATAGTTTTAGTGAATGTAACTTTGTCACCAGAATCAAATTGACAGCACACCAATCCTGGTATCAGTTTGTATTGTAAATCCATGTGGAAGGGAGCGACCCGCCACTATCTAAACATACCTTGTTTTACCATTAATTTTTACTATATAAAAAGAAGAGGCTGACTTTATGACAACGGAATCAATTAGAAATATATTTTTTTAATTCCACAAAGTATAAACCCCCACCATACATCTCAGTTCATGTTCATTTCTGAGGCGATTTAAAACCGGATGGTTCATTAAAGGAAGACGGTATTAACTCAATCAGGGGTTGATTATTCCATCAATACATTATAAACTAAGGCACACATGGCCTATATTCTTGTTCAACAAGTTAGCTAGCTGAGGTGTCTGACCCTGAGACCTCAGGTCCTGTTTTTCTCTGGTGCAGAACGAAAAAGTGTTCAGCTACTACAAGCATAAGCTGGAGGTTGGCTTCCCCAAGAACATCTCCGAGGTGTTCCCTGGAATTCCTGATCACCTGGACGCTGCTGTCGTCTGCCCCAAGCCTGACTGTGATGAGGACTCAGTCATCTTCTTCAAGGGTGAGTCAACAAATTAATATGGATTGGGATATTTTGTTTTAAAGGAACTATCCTTGAAAAAATATAAGAAGTAAAGTATTATCCAGAGTTGACATTTTTTTCAAAGACAAAATTCAAATGAAGGAAAATGACCATTTTAGCTAAGGGGTAAAAAAAAAAATTTGGAATAATTTTACGTTTTGGAATTAGAGGTTATGTTTGAGGTAAACACTTTCTAGCTAGGTTAAGTTTAGGCATAAGGATTCATTTATGGACGTTATATTTAGTGTATGGGTAAGGTTTAGGTCTAGGGAACTTGAATTTCTGTTGTTAGCACTCATTTCACCACTAGGATAACAAAACAACACAGAGCGTTAATGAACTGTAAATTGCTCTTGCAGGGGATGAAATCTACCACTACAACGTAAGGACAAAGAAGGTTGAAGAGAAGGAATTTAACAGCATGCCCAACTGCACCTCTGCATTCCGTTACGCGGAGCATTACTACTGTTTCCACGGACACCAATTCTCCAAGTTCGACCCGAAGACAGGTGATGTGCACGGGAGGTACCCTAAGGAGGCACGCGACTACTTCATGAAGTGTGCCAGGTTTGGTAAGTTACACCAGACAATAGTCCTTGTGTTTTTGTACATTTGAGGGATTATGAGACAAAATGGGGTAAAATGCAAAATAGAGCATGTGTGAGTATAAACTAACTGATTAAATTGTTGAAAATCTGTTGCTGTGACTTTGATCAAGATATGTAACACAAAATGCTCCTATTCAATGTCATGGTGGATAGGACTGCTTGAACTAGACTATGAAAATGTACAATTTAATTTTGTAAAAGTGTTTGAAATGAAAGTCCAGTATTATGTCCCTGCTCCAGGAAACACCACAGACCACTTGGAAAGAGAACAGTGCAGCCGAGTACACCTGGATGCCATCACCGCAGATGATGCCGGAAACATTCACGCCTTCAGAGGTCTGTAAAACTTGATAGTGTCAACGTGGGTCTGGATGTGATGCACTGACAATGTCAAAGCATTAGCAAATCCTTGCAATTTACTTCATTCCATAAAATGTACAGATGCCTCAAATGGATCTTCAAAGAATGCTCTGTGTTAATTTTTAAAACATAACTTTTTAATGATGCTGGGTGATTGAAGTTGTCGAGTAATACATACAAGTTTGAGCCTGTCAGGTAGCAGGCTTGAATTAATTGAGGTTATTTTTGACAGCATGCTAAGTTTGTACACCACAGCATCCAATTGTCCTTGAATAGTTGGGCATGTTAACTATTCCGATATTATATTATTATTAATGAATATTAGTATTGTATAGGTAAGAATTCAAACTTTGGGAAATGCGGAGGAATGTACGGTATGCACTGCTGTAAGTCCCAAGAAGTAGGGTATATATCTAAGTATGGCCAAACAACTCCTGTCACACTCCTGTTAAAACAAACCGTTACTCCAAAAGGTGTAACATGGATCCTTGATCTAGAGAAGGCCCGCTCAACCCAATCCTGTAGGTTATATCTTCAACTATTTTTCACAAACCTGATTCTAATTATTAGCTAAATTAAAGCTAACTTAGGTTACTCCTAACTGGGTTGGAGTGAATATACAAGATCTCCATAAATGGATGGGCAGCATTTCAATAGCATTTTCAATTGTTTGTTTACATTTACTGGTATATACCCCTGATATTGCTCTCCTGCTGGAACTGTCCTCCTGACATCTGTTATTGCCCCTTGACCTTTAGGCCACTATTTCCTGGAAAAGGATGCTGAGACTGAGAAGTGGACGGCTGACCCCGTTGAAAAAGATTTTAAGGAGCTGCATAGTAATCCGGATGCAGTGTTCACCTATGAAAACCACCTCTACATGGCCAAGGTATGCTACTGTCAACTGCAACACACATGCACACACATGCACACACACATAAAAACATACAGAATGTATATACTCTACATACTGTACATACACACACACAAACACGCTCACACACACACATACACACATACTGTATATACATACATATACTGTATATAAACACACATACTTGCATGCATACATCCATAAACACAAACAGACACTGACTGAAACACAATGTTTCATGGCGTCATGGGGGGGTCTTGGAATGTCAATTTGTATGTAGTGAATAGATGAGGGAATCATTGTTTGTTTAGATTGGTATCCTTGAAGTGTTTTCGAACGTATGTGCCATTTGTGTATAAAGTTGTTTCTAATGCTGCCTGCCTTCTTTTACAGGGAAGCAAGATGTATGTTTACACAGCTACAGAGCCCCACACCCTCTTGGCAGGATACCCCAAACCCCTGAAGGATGAAATTGGACTTGACGCCCCCATCGATGCTGCATTTGTTTGTCAAGACAAACACATCGCTCATGTTCTTAAAGGTAAATACTTGTCCAGTGGTCAAGCACATTGGGCCAGTACGTTTTCTGGTTTGAAACCACTAAGTTAACATGCTCCATCTAATTCTAGGTGAGAATGTCTATGATATCGATCTCAAGGCCTCTCCACGTGTTCCGGTTAAAGATGTCCCCTTCACCAGCATACGCAACATAGACACTGCCATGTGTGGTCCAAAGGGTGTGACAGTGTTCAAGGGGAACTACTTTTACCACTTTGAAAGCTTGAATGTCATGCTGATGTCCAAGTTAATTCCTGAGCCACATGTGATTGCCATGGAGCTGTTTGGCTGTGACCACTAGAACCAGGGAAGTCAGAGGGAGTCCAATGACAAACAACAACAACAACAGCAGTGACAAACAATTGGCTACTCCACCGGGTCACTTTGTCGTTGCGATGCTGTTATGATGTTATCATCCTAGTTCTTTACGGATCTAACAACTGTATCCTACCTCCAACACTAGTCCTGATAGATACAGAGTGTATTCTGATTTCTATTCAATTACTCAACTCTTGTTCCTGTTCCTCAATGTTCCATGGTTTTCCCTGTGTTTGAGCCGTTTTTGTTCTGTGGTGCTCTTCCAAAACGGTGAGATGGAGAATAGGGGGCATCTATTCTTCTGACTGTTATTGTACAGTGTTGTTCTATAATAAAAATCAGAACAACACCCAACAAAACAACATGTTTAAATTTGTCTGGTTTGGTGTACTCAAATTTTTCACAATATGTTATTGTTGAGTTTTGAATATCTGAAATTGAGAAAATATTACGTAAAAGATCAAGTTATTTGTAGAATGATATAGCTGCTAAATAATCCATAGCTTTTGATGTGCAGGAGGATGACTGGCTCATTACAAAACCCTTTAATATTGACAATCAGATATCACTGACAACCTTTTAGTTAAAATGTACATTTACTACCATTTTACTGTTTGAGACTCAGTAACCTAACATAATGTTTTAGTCACATTACAGCCGCAAATGAGTTATCGAGGTCATTGTTTAAATTTTCTACAATGTACTGGTAGAAGAACTTATAAAAACCTGTCAAATCTTGTATGCGATATAATCCACAAGCCACATGAGGACGCTGTAGCCCTGCATGAACAATATCCCATCGATGTATTAAGAGAACGCAATATCCAAAGAAGAATATACCGTAATTACGGTAATACACCATAGAGTTTTACAATAACAGAACTGCAACATCACGAAACTCAGGGAACACGAAGCAGACTATAAAACCAGAACCGTTATTAAGAACAATAAAAATGAATTTTGAAATGTCTTTACCTGTAACTGATAACATCATCAGCAAATGTTTTAAGTAGGTGAAACCCGGTGAAACTGTCATCATAACCACATTAAATTGAAAAAATGACATGCGCAATTCGGCTTCACAAGACCGTCGGCTTGACAGACTGACATAGTGTTTCTGCGCACTGCTATATTCATACCCTTTCGGTTTATCTTTAGTACATAATGTCTTTGTTTTAAACGTTTTCAAGATATTACGGCAAATAATGTTATACGCATTTTTATTGTTGTACTTCTAAGTCACGTTGTATGTAAAATAAAATAGAATATACATATATACCTAGGCTATGAATGTTATATATTTTTGTTTCATCATTATAGTTAAAACAATGTTGTTTTAAGGCATATAGTTACACGACCTTGCTCAAGTCTTTGACGACAACGCTTATTGGTCACTTCTCTTCTCTGTCACGTCGAGCCAGCACTGTCCTTATTGTGCGTTGTGGCTGTAGTTAAGTCTCTAGCAATACGCTAATAATGTTTTCGTCCAAATTACTTGCATTTAAATCGGTTCCTTACCTTTTAAAGTCGCCGTCTGTGCATGCGGGTCTTCACACGAGCGCCAGTTGCAGCGCTGCAAAAGTTGCTGTTGTAAGTACAACTAGATGTAGCTATAGCATGTTGAGCTGTTAGCGACCTGTGCAAATTCTATAGTCATTAAACATTTGTCTGTTAAACGTTAGCAACTTTTAAATGTTATACTTTTCCCTGCCTTAAAAAACGCCACAGCAAAGACCTCCAAATGGCCGTGTGCATTTACGTAGACATACAGATTTGGCACCCCTGGGAAACGAAATATGTTAATATTTCTGTGAACAGAAGTTGACCTGATCTCGTAGTACTACAAAGTGGAACATGTCACCTTTCTGCAAAATTTAACTGAATTAATTGTATTATAATTTTTGGGGAAATTCTTTAAACAAATATGTTTAGTAGACCCAGAAAGGTCAATTGACTCCATTAGAGCTTCAATCAGTCAAACTTAAGCAAAGCTTTTATTTTGGTTTGGGGTTATGTGGCAGTCAATGTAACCTTGTTAGTGTGGAAGGATATGTATTAAACTAAATATGTACTGCAGGTTAATGTCCAAAAGTCAGTAAAGACAATAAAGATGATAGATATTTCAGCAAGAAAATAATACAAAACACACCTCAAAATCAACTATGAATTTTTGGCAGAAAGACACATGTTTCATTATCAAGCCTTGAATATTATTAAACATCTGTGGAGAGATCTCAAATAATCAATGCATGCAAGGAGGTCCATGAACGTTTTGAGCTGGAAGATTGTGAAAAAATACCAAATTCCAATATAGAGATACTTCTCACTCGTTACAGAAAATGTTTGAAAGCACTTATATCTGCTCAAAGAATTGTTAGCCAGTAGTAAGTGACCGTGTGCCCAAATATTTGCATGTGACACTAATATTTTAAATCTTTGGAAAATGCTAATTTATTTTTATTCCTTTATAAACATGTGCAAAATGTGGTCATGTTTCACTTTTTGAAGAGGTCAGGTCATTTTCTGTTCATAGAAAGGTTAATTGTAACAATCTTTTTTCCAAGGGTGCCCAAACTTTTGCAGCTTTTCCTCATTACTTTTCCTTTTAGAATTAGGAGTAGCAAAACATGACCAAGGAATGCTTATCTTTTCTACATGCAAGTTTTTGTTATGAAGTCAACATTTCTCATTAATATAGTGATGTTTAACAGGTGCTGTCTGGATGTGGAGTGTATGACGGAACTGAAATCCATGAAGCATCAGCGTGAGTAAGCCAGTTTAGTATATTCCGTTTTTTGCTGTAGTCTATTCTAGGGCTGCAACTAACGATTATTTAGATAATCGATTAATCGGTTGATTATTTCTTCGATTAATCGATGAATCGGATAACAGACTAACAAATATTTCCATAACTTTCTTTAAAAAAATGTATTCAAATTGACAATTGTATCACAACGGATGTGCAAAAGATATGCTCATTTCTTTAGTAAGGTGCAAAATATGAAAATGGACCTGAGATGTTAAAATAATTGTGTCTACAAAACAATTATATATAAACTTTATTACAGGCTCTAGGCCCAACAACA
>JACXGM010022093.1:0-16904 GCA_016801145.1 Umbra pygmaea | reverse complement strand
TCTCCTCCCCCCTCTCTCTATCTTTATCGCTTTCTCTATTTCTCTCTACCCCTGCTTCTCTGTTTTCCTGTTCTGTCTTCCTGCAATTTATTTGGATACATTGCAGAGAACAGTTCAAATTAAGAATTCTAAAGCTAGTATGTTTTCATAAGAATGTCTAAGAATGTCTACCACAGCATATTGCATTTTAAATTAAATATTGAATATGATCTCAAATTACAGACCTTCAGGTTAAATTTGTGTGTATTTACATCCAGGAAATTATTGTTTTTTGTTTTTGCTCTTTCATGGAGCTCATCTTTCTATGTGGAGTCTAGAGCTGTTTGGTGGCATTGAGAAACTGCTAGAGATTGACACACAGACAAAAACAAAGTTGCACACACACACACACACACACACACACACACACACACACACACAGCTCTTCAACCCACTGCCCCAGATATGTCTGTCCTTTTGTTGTAGGGTTTTAAGGGGCTTCTAACCCCCCAACCCCACTGTCTCACCTGCCATGCAATGAGCAGCCCTGCCCCCAACCCCCAAAACCACTCATGTGACTACAAAGTCTATGACTGTGTCTCAATTCACATACCACAAGTACCAACTGCACTGGTGATGGTAAAGTATGCACTGTTAAGTATAAAGTAAGCCAGTATGGGGACATACTACCGCGTCTTGAAATAGACAATAAAATCAGGGGCTTTGCCGGATAACATTAGGCATTGTTCTAATAACTTATAAACAGTGCTGTAACAGTTAACTAAATGGATTTGCCTATCTAAAAGTACAGTTGTCACTGACTTAATTAATGCGCTAGGCACCTTAGCATATTATGCTATTTTTTGTAAATGTTTGCCATGTGAAAAGTCTTCCCTCTTTCTTTGCAAAAGTGGTTCTGGGACATTTACCAGAAAAAGAATGCACAGTTGCGTTCTACAAAAATCACTGGGGACGTTTGGCATACTATTTTTGAGATACTGTGGTTTGGGACCTACTAATGTAGTGTGTGTAGTATGCGATTTGCGATGCAGGCGATGTCTGCAGTTCCCAAACATCTCCAGGGGAACTTACATTTGATGTGTTCTAGAGTTTGCACACCTGAATGAACTTGTCGACTAATCATGCACTTGACTTCTTGATTCAGGTGTGCTAGTTGAAGGCTAAGACTGTGAGATGACTGGTCTATGATCTATTGTCCTATAATCTAACCCAACTATATCTGGCTGCTAGATCTACAAAATAACATATCTCTCTAAAGGTGGAAAATGAAGGTTTGATAAAAGTTGTATATTTGTAATTGACAACAAATTAAACTATTTGATCTGTGAAGGTACTTCTCTCACTGTTGGAGGAAAATGAATGTTTGATAAAAGTTGTATGTAATTGACAACTAATCAATCAGTTTGAGGATGAGGTCTGAGCACTATTTGGAAGCCTGGAGTGTGCTGCGCTGCTATTTGAACATGGGGGAAATTGTACTGTTAGAGGTGGTTTCTCCCTCCAGCTATCTCCTTGTGTTTGATAGATGGTTGTTTGTGTCACAAACCTCTTTGCTGTTGCTGTTATCATTCAGGCTTTTCTCTACAGCCTGGTAAACCTGATTCACATCCTTGTTTAGGGTTGAACAAATGTTGTTGTGATTTCTTATGGTGATGCTCAGTTTAATGTGTGAGGTGATTATTATATATTACAGTTGTGCTCATATGTTATCATCCCTTGGTAGAAATTGTGAAACTTCGGCATTTATTTTGAAGGTATGACTGTTCATGCAAAAAATCTGACTGTATTGTAAGGATTGTGATCATTTGAATAATTATCACATCGTAGTTGGGCTCCTTTGTAAACCATACTGATTACAGGGTTCACCCAAATGGCCCTGATAAAAAATGTACATAACCTTGAATGTTTGGCATTGTTACAGACACGCAAGGTGACATACACTGGTTAAAATGGCAATTAAAGGTTAATTTCCCACACGTGGGACTTTAAATTGCAATTAGCGCCAAGCGCTATGTTTGGAGAGGGGTCAACAATGCCTGTAGTGAAAAGAATACCATCCCCACTGTGAAGCATGGTGGTGGCTCACTGATGTTTTGGGGGTGTGTGCGCTCTAAATGCACAGGAAACCAAATGTGAATTGATGGCAAGGTGAATGCAGCATGTTATCGGAAAATACTGATACTGTGCAGAGAAATTGCATTTTTCTGAACGAAAGTTGCGCGTGAGACATGCTTGGACTTTACAACACGACAATGACACTAAGCACAAGGCCAAGTTGACCTTCCAGTGGTTACAGCAGAAAGAGGTGAAGGTTCTGGAGAAGCCATCACAGTCTCCTGACTTTAATATCATCGAGCCACTTTCGGGAGATCTCAAACTTGTGGTTCATGCAAAAATACCAAAGACTTTGCGTGACCTGGAGGCATTTTGCCAAGACGAATGGGCAGCTATAGCACCTGTAACTTTCAGGTGTTTGCAATAAACAAATCAAACAAAAGCAATAATATTAGCTCAATACAACAAATGTATCAAGTGGTTTCCCAAAATTCAACTGAAAATGAACTGATAATGACTCTTCCAGGCTCAAAATTATTCAACCCCTTCATGGCAAATATCTTTAGTACTTAGTAGAGCACCCTTTTGATGCAAAGCAGCCCCAGAGCATCACCGAGCCACCACCATGCTTGACTATGGGCAGAGTGTTCTTTTCAGCGTATGCTTCATTCTTTTTACATGTTTCTCACACACAGTCAAACATGACACTCAACAAACCCCTAGTTAGTAAAAGGTAGTTCATGTCTTCCAGCTCAAGCACACCAGGTGTGCTTGACACAACAACTGTTTTGTATATGTGTGCTGTTTTGAGGGATTCTATTTAGGGGGTTGAATCATTTTGAGATTTGAGTCATAATGTGTTGCATTTTCAGTTTGATTTAGGGAAAACACTTGATGCATTCATTGTGTTGAGCTATTTTAATTGCTTTTGTTCGATTTGTTCATTGCAAACAGCTGAAAATCTGTACGTTTTGACAGTAAAGCTGATTTGCAATGGGGGTAGAATAATTTTGATTTCAACTGTAGATGCATGACTGATAGTTTCATGATTGATAGATACACTATACATTGATTGATACTTGATAGATCGATACAAGATACAGTCGATACAAGATAGTTTTTTAGTAATTATTAAAATACAGTATGTATCTGGGTCAGGTGGTGCTGATGTCTTCTATTCTCTAGGTGGTTATGTGCTATTGGCATGTCCCACCTCACACACACGTCGTCACTCTATGAATCTGATTGTGGGGGCTGCAGCAGCGGAAGCGTCAACCCACACGATGTTATTTATACCGCCGTAATCACAGAGCGACCGCAGAAATACATGTCCTAACCCTGCGCTTTCTCTCTCTCACCCTCTCTCGTCTCTTCGAAGGAGGTCAGGAGGGAACAGCGCATATAGGCAGCTCTGTCTCTCCCCTTCTCTTCTTGCTCATCTACATTCAATTACATTCTTTTAACTTTATTGACAATACAATTTAATTGACTTACATTTTCCAAGAACACAAACAGACCGTATATACACATAGTCACCTCAGATGATATTCAAACTTAATAAAGTTTAGGGAAAAAAGCTGCCTAAATATACACCACCGGTAATGAAAAATAATGGCGAGATATAAGAACATGTTAATACATATAGCCCATTAGGTAAATCACATGGATGCAATTCAGTATATAAAGCATGCTGACATCTGGTCTGGAGGTTTAGTTGGTGTTCAACCAAACAGACTCATGATGAAGTCACCTTGATGCTGGTGTGATTGTTGGTGCCAATTTTGGTGGATTTTCACATACTTTCATCTCTAGAGTTTACAGACTATTCAGTGCTGAACAAAAGATCTTGAGTTAGCAGCAGATCTGTAGGCGAACAAAACCTAATTAATGAAGATGGCCGAAATTGTTCAGGCCAACGAAGACCACGCATTTCGAAATAATCACTCTTTACAACAGTGCTGTGAAGAATGGCATCTCTGAATGCACAACACGTTGAACTTTGAACCTGATGGGCTACAGCAGCAGAAGACCACGCCAGGTTCTACCCCTGTTAGCTAAGAACAAGTGGATGAGTCTACGGTAGACGTCAATGACACTGCATTATCAATGACTGGAAAATATTGCCCTGTCTTGTGAAATGCATCAACCATCCTACCTTTTTCTCTCCAGACTGGAAAATATTGCCCTGTCTTGTGAAATGCATCAACCATCCTACCTTTTTCTCTCCAGTACATTCTGAGGATGGTGATGGTGTTGAAAAGCTATACTTGGCGCACATTAGGCCCCTTAATACCAATTGAGTATTATTTGAATTCCACAGCATACCAAAGCATTGGGGCTGACCTTGTTGATTCTCTTCTGGCCACAGTCTAGCAGGTTAATGCATCGTGTTGCAAAGCGTGGATTATCTCTAGCTGGTTCCAAAAGCATGACAGTGAATTCAGGAGATGAATTACAATGGGAGGTTTTAGAGCATGAATGTGTCTCCTAAAAATCTGTAAGGACTCCATGATGTCATTGAGTCAACATGGACCACAATCCCTAAGGAATGTTTCCAGAAACTTGTTGAATCCTTGCTGCAAAGTATTCCATCTGTCCAGGAGACAGAAGTGGTCCTATCCCATGCTAGTGGTATACCTAATTAAGTGGCAACTGCGGCCCTCTACACGTCTATAGATTTATGTAGATCTATGATAAGTGAAGTCAGTTTTGTGTTGCAAAAAAAAAATTATATACTAACCAGATGACAATCTAAAACGTCATCCGAATCCTCCGGAGTTAATATGGGAGAGTTTCTTGACAGAAACCATGACAAGGCAGGTATAAATGTACATGTTACGGCCATGTGTGTTTGGCACTTTACGCTGTGACATAGTAGAATGCGGACCATCACCAGAGAAGCTAATCTGTAGTTAGCTCTGTTATTCAAGCAATCAATCAACATTTATTTATACAGCAATTTACAGCAACCAGCAGGTATCCAACGTGCTTTACATAACATACAGTAAAAAAATACTGAAATAAGATGTGACAAAGCTACTGTGTATTAAATGCCAGTTTAAATAAATTAGTTCTAAGACTAGATTTAAAAAGAGCTACAGGTCTGTTATAGTGTGGATATCTGGGGGTAGCTTGTTCTACAGTCTTTGCACCAAGACTGTGAAAGCGCGATCACCCCACACTTTATACGTCAACCGTGGGATTTCTAAAGCGAGATGATTTGATGACCGCAATAACCTGTTGTTTCCACTAACAGTTAAAATCTCTGACAGATACGATAGTGCCAAGCCATGGATTGCTCTAAAGACAAACATTAAGATCGTAAAATCAATTCTAAAGCGCACCGGGAGCCAGTGGAGAGTGTGAAAACCAGGGGTAATGTGTGCAGGCCTGGAAGTATTTGTTAAAAAGTGAGCAGCAGCATTTTGCAGAAGTTGAAGGCGAGAAATAATAGTTTTATTGAGGCCAACATAAAGTGCATTGCAATCATCCAGCCTTGAACTTATAAAGGCATGAATTGATTTCGCTAGATCGCTCCTGTGTAGAAAGGGATTGACTTTAGCTAGAAGGTGGAGCGTTACCATTAGCTATGCAGTTTAGGGCAACAGTAAAATTGTTCAAAGTTGTACAAATAAAAATATAAAAAATTGTACCTTGAGCAGTCTTCTACTAGTCGACAGCTTGTAGAATGATTGAATGCCCTAGCTTTAGATGGAAGTTGTTGGTGCGATGCACAGTGCATCTGGAAAATATTTACAGCGCTTCACCTTTTCCACATTTTGTTATGTTACACCTTTATTCCGAAATGTATTAAATTCATGATTTCCCTACAAACAATACACCATAATGACAATGTGAAAGAAGTGTGTTTGAAAACTTAGCAAATATTATTAAGAATAAAAATAGAAAAAAGCACATGTACATAAGTATTCACAGCATTTGCTATTACACTCAAAATTGAGCTCAGGTGCATCCTGTTTCCACTGATCATCCTTGATGTTTCCACAACCTGATTGGAGTCCATATGTGGTAAATTCAGTTGATTGGACATGATTTGGAAAGGCACACAGCTGTCTATATAAGGTCTCACAGTTAACAGTGAATGTCAGAGCACAAAACAAGCCATGAAGTCCAAGGAATTGTCTGTAGACCTCTGAGACAGGATTGTATTGAGGCACAGATCTGTGAAAGGGTACAGAAAAATATCAGTAGCATTGAAGGTCCCAATGAGCACAGTGGCCTCCATCATCCGTAAAATGGAAGACGTTTGGAACCACCAGGACTTCCTAGAGCTGGCTGCCAGGCCAAACTGAGCGATTGGGGGAGAATGGCCTTAGTCAGGGAGGTAACCAAGAACCCGATGGTCATTCTGACAGAGCTCCAGCATTTCTCTGTGGAGAGAGGAGAACCTTCCAGAAGAACAACCATCTCTGCAGCACTCCACCATTCAGGCCTGTGTGGTAGAGTGGCCAGACGGAAGCCACTCCTCAGTAAAAGGGACATGAGAGCCTACCTGGAGTTTGCCAAAAGGCACCTGAAGGACCCTCAGACCACGAGAAACCAAATTCTCTGGTCTGATGAAACAAATATTAAACTCTATGGCCAGGGCGCCACCTTGTTTTCCAAGTAAACATAAGTTGTCCGAGTTAACATACCGGCCAAATTGCTACCCGAGCATGTGTATGATAGTGTGTACCCTCACTACAAAACAAAGCATTTTATATTGTGTTTTTTATGAAATTGGGATGGATCATTTTCCGCCCTTTTAGAAACTTTTTACAGTAGATCCTTTAGATGACAGGATCCTGGGCAAAGTATCCCGGCACATGGTAAAGTTTAAATTGTCATTTTCCTTAATCAGATCCCAATGACTAGTGGATATCAAAATGCTGTATGACATTAAATTTCCAACACCATATCTTACAGTACGTACAGAGGGCTTCTTTTCTGCTCATGCATTTTAATTTCCACGTCAAAATGACCACTGATGTGCCTGCCTAATTAGCTCTATTGTCATGTTATCCAAATTTGTCACGGTTGCCAAACTGCTCTGCTACTTGGATTAGAGGCAGTGATTCAGCCAGATTACATGAATTTATAGAGCTCTTTAATTAGCTTGTCTCACAATCCTTCGGTCTTTCTCCCTCACTCTCTGTTTTTCTCTCTTACTACCTGTAACTCTGCTGGGTTTGCAGAGTATCCGCATAAAGCATTTTGTCCAATGCACATGCAGGAACTTTTCATGTAAGTATTGTGGTTTCAAAGGTTAGCCTGTTTTCTAAATGAAACCACTAAGTAGGTAATTTTTCATTTACTTTATACCCATCACCAGGAGGCGTGGTAATGATTGAGAATGTATAGCGTAGTTAAGATTCTGTTTTCCGGAAGGTTTGAGGTTTCTGTGGCCTGGGGCGTGCTGCTACCGTGACTCTGACTCTCTTTGGGGTCTGTCTCGACTTGGACTCCACATATTTGCGTGTGTTAAAACAGCCGGCAGATTAGAGATGTGCATTAATATAGAAATACTTTTCTCCTCCAGTGTCATATGGGCTAATAGCTTAATCTTAGTTCCGCCACATCAGAGCAGTGTCGACTCCAAATTTCTTGAAATGCCTGGACAGTGGGCACCATTCACTCCACCCATGTCATCAAAGATACATCACGTAGCTAATTACAGTATCAAAAGCAGTTAAGCTAAATTCAATATTTCAGGAAATTAGACACATAATACACACAATGTAAATTCATCAGGAATGCATAGTTAAATGAAGAAGGCATAAGGCATATCCTGTTTGGTGAACTCATTGAATATATATTGCATATAAATATTTCCTGATAATGGGCTGCCTCGCATGTGTGCTGTGCACATACTGTAACCCATGGGGATTATTGAATAATAACAGAGTTTATAGAACATTCCTAGAATTAAGTATGAAAAAGAAATAAAAGTACATCTTGAGATTTTTTAACTTGGTCAAACTCAAAGCTTTTGGCTATGGTAATTATCTTTGCTGTGTGACTCGGCTTTGTACCTTAAGGAACTAATTGTTAAAACCTAGACAACCCCCTTTTAGTGTGCCTGAAGCAAAGAAAGCCAAAGCAGAGCAGAGTAACACGAACAAGACGCAGTTGCATCAGTCCCCATCACTGGACAAACTCCACGTAGAATCTAGAGTACTTTTGACTTGCTCTAGGCTAGTTGGTCTGTTCATTCATCCTGGTTTTAATTTCTCTTTCTAGCCTAATCTCTCTTAATTCTCTTTTTATCTCTCCTTCTTGTCTCTCTAGCAGATCTAATTTCACTGTGATAACAATCTTTTTTTTCTTTCTACCCCCACCCACCTCCCTGAAACTCTTCCTGTTGGCTAATTATCCATTTAAGTGTCAACACATGCATGTCGTCATGACACTCACAAGTATCAGTGAGAGGCTTTCAACAGGGTTGCTATGTAGCAATGCTGCAGTTCAGCTGGCAGCCAGGTTGGAGATATGGGCTCATTAAGGTAACTAATTATTTGTTACACTGCAGGCTTGTATATTATAGATTTTTCATTTTGATGGACTCATGAATTACGTCAAGTACAAGGTTGTCCTGGAAGAGGTTCCTTCTTCTTTGACGATGTTCCTCAAGGCTGAGGGTTGGTTTTTCCCTGCAGGACAATGCTCCATGCCACACAGCCAGGTCAATCAAGGTGTGCATGGAGGACCAGACGATCAAGACCCTGTCATGGCCAGCCCAGTCTTCAGACCTGAACCACATTGTAAAACCTCTGGAATGTGATCAAGAGGAAGATGGATGGTCACCAGCAATCAAACAAAGCCTAATAGGTTTTTGCGCCATGAGTGGCATAAAGTCACCCAACATCAATGTGAAAGACTGGTGGAGAGCATGCCAAGATGCTTGAAAGACTATTATTATTAATTCACCAAATATTTATTTCCGAAGTCGTCATAAGTTAACACCTTAGTATTATGTTGTTTAAAATTAATATATACTTATTTGCTTTGCATTATCTTCTGCAAATAAATGCTCTGAATGACAATGTTTCTATTTGGAATTTGGGTGAAATATTGTCAGTAGTTTATATGGAATAAAAAAATATATATTTTACCTAAATCAATAGTATATCCATGACAACCTGGTACGTGGCTTGATTTATGCTTCCTTCAAAAGGACAAAGCAGTGATACTGATGATTTTGCAGTAATCTCTTCATTTTTTCCAGAGTTTTATATACAATTATTACCGCAGATGAATGTGGTTTGAAATGTCTCTTGACATATCTGATATGACGTTTTTGCCTGTTCAGACTGCAGGAACAAATATCTGATTGGAATTGGATATATGGTTAAAATCTGATCTGAGTCACTTGATGCTGCCAGTGTAAACATGACTTGAAGAGTGTGTGTGGTGGTATATTGCAGCTGTCAGAATTTATATAGTCTTCTAGCCAACAAACAGCATTACAAATCTGTGCCTTAGGGACTGTTCGGTATTTATGGAAGGGACCACCAGAGGAAAATAGGGGAGGGTCATGTCTTTTTATTCATTCTTGAGGGTAGGGTCACTTAACATTTTTTTGTCTGGTTGGAGGGTCACCCAACTTTTGTATTCATGAAAACAGCAACATTTCAAAGTGGCTTGTTTTTCCATGTAGGTCTTAGTCTCGTCCCCCCATCGTTAGCAGATGGGTCTGACCCAACAAAAATTACCACGATCCCCTACCCAAATTGACGCTCGCCTGAGAAGAAATTCAGTTTTGAATAATGTTCAGCTTCGGTAGCTTTACCTATACAATAACTGAGGAAGCCTAGTGATGAATCCATAGCAACCAGTTCATGTGTTGAATTTGTTATTACCAGGCACTTGCACAGACCATTTTCTCCTCAGGCGCAAAAGTGCCCTGGTGTTATATTTTTAAATGATTTTAAATACTTTAATATTATAAGATTGTATACCAGTTACATTCTCAAAAATGTGATTGTTGTATATTTATGGGCCCTCCTCCACCCCCTCTAATAAATGGTTCGTTCCAACAACGATTCTCACACTGATACGGTGAGTTGACTAATCAGTAAGTACTCATCAATGCTTGTGATTTTAGATAAAAGTGTCCGGCTAGCTGGCCTGTTTATATTGTTCAACTTTTAAATGAGTAGCAAGCTATATACAATATTATTCACTGGTCAGGAAAACTTAATTTGCAACACGCAGAAGCATGCTGTCTGCACATCGTGATGAAAATGAATAAACGAACAGCTGGCTTTTCTCAGCTGATCTGGGTAGCTATCTTCATTTCTGGCTCTACTGAGCTCAATATTAAGAGTTGATACACAAGTTACACATCGTTTTAAAGCTGAAGTTCCCCTTAACATTGGTGTACTGTGTACAATTCAAAACGTATGTTATGTGGTGAATGTGACTAAATATTAAAGAGCAAGTTACACAGATAGGATAGCTGTCCCAACAGTCAATCACTGTTTTTTTCAGAATCAGTTTATTCCATGTGCTATAAATTATTGTTTAGTTGTCAATATAATGTGTGCATTAATCAACACTGCCTTTGTCTACCCTCTGCAGAAAGTGTTGTTAGCCAGTCAGAGGCAGGTACAGTAGTGCAGAAGGACAGAGTAAAAGCACTGTAGCAGTTACCATATAACCAGGATAGAGAGGTAAGGTGAATGAGTAGGAAAGACTGGTCAATACTTATGAAAAGTATGAAACCACTCCTGTTGCACATTATCCAGTTTATGTAGTTATTTTAAACATTGGTTTATTAACCTGCATATTATAATAATCTGCCATTTTAGTGATGCATGATGTAGGCTATGTGACTTTTTTACTCTTTATACTAAACTAACATATAGACAAGGGCGCCATACCAGTAGGCTATATGCACAGCTCCACTACTTCCTGAACTTAAGGCAGCTCTTTTATTTCCTGTCTTACATTATTGGACAAACTGATTAATCCACGTGTGTCACAAAAACAAAAGTGGATTAATCAGTTTGTCTGACAGTAAGACAGGAAACAAAGGAGCTGCCTTAAATTCAGGAAGTAGTGGAGCTGTGCGCAGAGCCCATTGGGGCACATGCCCCCTCAGATTTTGAGCCAAGTGGATTTTCCTTTTAATATCAGTACTTGTGGGCACCTGTTTTCGTGTGTTGTGCACACTGTGCCCCCTTAAATAAATAGGTGCATGACGCTTCTGCATATAGACACCAAATGCAACAATTACAATGACTTCCTACGTAAGTGTTCAAGTAAGGACACCAATTGAATAAATAAATTAAGATCAATGGATTTAAGGGAATACACATATGCACCATGAAACAGTGGACCTAGTCTATACTGTAAATATAGAATTTCTGTTGTTATTCAATACATCAATTTGACTGGTTTTTACAAACTGGTCTGTAACATCAGTGACATTTTTGCAATATGCTTTGAATTTGCCTCAGTCAATTGACTGATGTCTTTATATGAACTGTAACACATTAACTACTTTAAAATTGCTTTCCTAGTTTTGTTCATTATAGTTTTGGGCAAAATAGCTTGGCATAGTTGTTCAATTAATTAGACACACAATGTCAAAAAACAATCTGGTATTGGAAGACGAGGACTGCAGGCACTGATCATATCTTAATAATAACATACCTTAATACTATTAATATGAATATATTTAAAATGGGGAGCCCAAAACGTATGTTATTTATATGTACATATGTATATATGTCTATATATGTGTATATATAGGGTTGGTAAACGCTTACAAGTCTGACTAACGAACCACTGAGCAATCTGACCTCGTGTCACCTTTAGGCAGTTTGTTTATTCTAGCCTACTCATAAGTAGTTGGTCTGATCAATTAAACACAGCCTGACTGAATCATATTACTTTGATGAAAACTTGTTAAATTGGTGCTTTTTTAAAATAAATAGTGTGTTAGATGAGACTGAACTAGGCCCAAGTTCAGAATCTATTAGATTATAAATGGTATGTTAATTGTCTGTTCCTGTGTTTGTGTGTCTATGCATGCATGCATGCATGTGTGCACGTGTAGGGTGCCCTTTTTTTGCTTGAGCCCCTGCCCCCCAAAATGTCTGTTCCTGGCCCTGGTTAGTACCCAGTGTGCTTTGTTGAATGGTCTCAATGTTGAATTTTTTTATTTCACGTGAATACTATTTTACTAGATGAGTAACTTAGTATTTGAAGTAATGCAGTAATGCAGGAAGTATGCCTTTAGTTTCCATGCTTATTCATACCTGCCAACCTGCATTTTGTGTACCATTTACGCAATTTCAAGTCAAAGTACGCTGGTATGAAATACTACTCATAAATACGCAAAAAATGTATTTGCCAGTGTTTTTTTAATTCACACTCTTATTAATAGTGCTGAGCCATTTACAGGATTTAGGCGAAGGAAAAAAAAACTCATGCACCTGCTTCTCCCGTTGGTGATGGGTCTCTAGTAATCGTGATACATCTGCTGGATTCACTCATGGCAGCTCCACCTCATCCGTTGACAATGACCCACAACTGATGCGTTAGGAAACTGGTAGGGAAATTAACCAAAATGTTTGCCAATACATGTTTGAAAAGGTGCTACTTAAAGACAGCTAACCAACACTGTCATAGGTTGCTAGCTTTTCTGCTGACTTCTTAACAAGGTAGCTAGCTACAGTAACTAATGTTAATAATGCAGGTAGGTTAGCTACAAGCCTTAGCTGACAGAAGGAGGTGCTAGTGATGTTGGATGAGGAGGCAGACTTACTATTTAATAAAAATATAATTGCAGGATTGACTATAATGCACACCCAGCCCTTCTGTTTAGATTGAAAATGTCACGGGCAAAAAAACTACATGAACTGCAGACTGCCACAGCATCTATCTCAATAATTGGAAATGTTATAATTGGAGTGCCCTACCCTCTAGTAATATTAATAATAGCAGACCCTAATGGTATGTTTCTATTATAATTCTATGGTTAAAATTGCCACTGAGTACAGTCAGTTTTAGGATTTCATAAGACTCTCAGACAAGAGATTGCTTGTAATTCAAAAACCAAAAAATTGCAATGGGAAAAGGCCCTAAAAGAGTAGTCACTGTATCATTTAATATACAATAATTTATATAAGTAATTTTATAAGTGTGTATATGTTTTTTTTTGGGCTTATTGAGATGGTGGAATGCCCACTTCCCAATCGCTGTGCACCTCTGTGAAACGCAGTGTCCGTGCAGAAGTGGTACTCATAAACATTTCTGAAGGTTGGCAGGTATGCTTATTTTGTTTCCACAACAATGTTAGTGAGTAAATCTACTGAGATGGCTACCATCTTGGTGGAGTGTGATGTGTAAGATGAAAACGCAAAGATTAAGTCATGATTGTAAAAGAACAGTGGCAAACTAGCACAGAAGGTATCAATAAATTCTTGGGGAGGTCATGCCTCTTTTCCCAATCATTTTGGAGGGTCATAGAAAAATGTATTGCTGGCGAAGGGAGGGTCAAGTCTATTTTGACTAAAGATCCCAAAACTCCTCCGGTAGCCCCTGAAATAATTAAAGAACAGTCCCTTAGCTGTTCTATTTTTGCCCAGTCTGAGAGACGGATCTTACAGACCCTTGCTGAAATTGAATATAAATGCAATATTGAACAGTTCCCATACTAGCTAGCCACCATAGCATCAGGATGTGTGACCTATATCCACACTAAGAAACACAAACAGGGTAGTAGATCCAAGCCAGGGTACAGTTCATTTATTTAAATATGTTACTCTCTCCTACTTTATTTTAATCCAACTTGATCATTGCTCTCACTGTCAACCATTGACTGGTTGATGTTGTTGTGATTTTGTGTCATTTTCATGTTTCTTGTTTTGGCTGCGTAAATATTTGTTTCCCCGGCTAATAAAACTCCTTGAATTTAATTGAAATTGGATTGGAGAGAGGGGCGGCTTTTCATAGATAGTTTGAACACCAGGAAATAACCCCTTTACTTGTTGGGCCCGTTAAATGCTTGATTGGGTGGAGCCTTTCGATCGCATTTCCTTTTAATGGAGCGATCTGAAAAGTAGTATTTCTTCCTTCTCCCACTCCTCCCTGTTTTCTCCCTCTCTTCTCTCCTCTTTCTCCTCTCCCTCTTCCCCCTGGTCAGCTAGCTGAGTTCGAGACAGACAGGTCAACAGGTTAGACGGCCAAGCTCAGATGCAGGGCCGATCTTCACCTGGTTGGGGCCCTAGCCAGCCAAGCTCACAGAGGGCTCAGATAGAGGGCCCTTCAACCACGTTTAGTTGGTTATTCTGCTGAAGTCAGTTTCTAAGTCAATGGTGTCTACTTTTCACCATCTCCATTCCCAAGAATGTAATGTGATGATGCGTTATGCCATGATATACACAATTCCCAGACTTTCCACATACAAGTAAATAATGGTGAAACAACACTGTACTGACTAGTAGACTGAAGTCTTTGCCCAAATGTAATAATTTATGTGTGTAGGGGTGGATTACCCCTTTAATGAAAGGAAAAATGAGAGAAACAGGCAGCACGGTGGAGAGCGAAGGAGTGAGTCCTAAGAGTGATAATGCAGAAAGCAGAGAGAGGATGTACAGCTGTGCACCTTTCATGGGTCACCCAGGAGAAGCGTTCTGCCGTGTAAGAAATGTAAACTGTGTTATGGATTTGCAGTTTAACATGTCTTCCATAGTGGAAAATTTCCACTTCACTTGATTTCCCACGCAAACAAAATGTATCAACCCTTAAAAAATGCCTGTTAACAATAAAATAAAAATCTATTTATTAATTCAGAGGGCTGCAGGGATTGTATCCAAGTCTGCCCACCGACACACAGTCCCAATGGAGCGACCAAGGCTACACATTCCCAATGGAGAGACCAAGGCTACACAAGGTTTAGGTTCTCTTCTCACAACTATTCAGACCTGATATTTTGATGCTACTTTTTTAAATAGAGGGAAAAAAGCTTTTGTCTAAATTTCTTATGACAAATCATATTTCCAATCAGAAAATCACATAATATCACCTATCTTACAATTTTTATAAGCCTCACTTATGATTTTTTTTCCTGTCTGCGGTTTCCATTATATCAGTGCTATTCAAGTTGTACCCTATGAAGTCTGGAGTACTGCCCCCCGATAATAAAGGTCTCAGTCTGTCCCTGGTTAGAGGAGAAACAAGAAAATAAGCAGTGAACATTGCTTCAAGGTTCAGAAATACATTTCAAGGGTATGTCTTCACTATCAGTTATAAGATGATTTCTATCAAATTATATTTTGAGTTTGGACAACAGGGCCTTGGAATGTCATCTACGGGAGTATACAAATGTATCTACCACAAGCTAACTGCATACTCTGTATTTATTGACCTTCTTTACTGTTCAAAATGGGTTGATTGCAGGTTTGACCAGGACCAATTGATTGGATTGATGAAACATGGCACTGTAAGAATTTTTTTTATGTATCCTAATTTCTGTTCCTTTCTATCACTCTGTAGTGTGGCAGTTACTCGGTCTCGTGACGTCCCTTCCTTCGGGCCCCCCATTACAGAAGGTGTGGCTTTTCCAAAGTCGTCTGTGTTTCGGGACTTCTTATTGGCTAAGGTCATCAATGCAGAGAACGCCGCTCACAAGTCGCACAAGTTCCGCGCCATGGCAACACGGACGCGTCAGGAGTACCTCAGGGACCTGGCGGAGCGCCACACCACCTCCACACCCATAGACCCGTCCGGGAAGTTCCCCTTCATCTCATTGGCACACAAGAAGAAGGAGAAGAGCCGCCCATACGCGGGGGCAGAGCTTCGGAGCTTGGGGGCCATCACGTGGGCGGTCCACGCAGAAGATCATGGGGCGGGAGGTGAACTTGAAGCATTATTGGCTATATCCAATGACTTCCTCATCCTAATTGACCAGGAGGCCAAGGCGGTGGTTTTCAACTGCGCTACAAAGGATGTGATTGGCTGGACGCTGGGGAGTCCCGCCTCCATGAAGATCTATTATGAAAGAGGGGATAGTGTATCGCTGAGGTCTGTTAGCAACAACACTGAAGACTTCAGAGAAGTGGTCAAACGGTTGGAGGTGAGGATACAAAACATGGACACGTACACACGTACACAGCAGTATTCAGGTCCAATTGAGTGTCTTGTTTTGCTTTTCAGCATAGCATTTTCATTGTATCTGTTTTATTTAGGAATCTGGCACCCTAAATCAATGTGCATTACATCAGGTAGGCCAAGACACTGTTACACATGGATTCTTATGTAGCCCACTACCCTGTGGGCTGCGGTCCAAACAAGGGTACTATCTAGGGAGTGGACCACCATCTGGGACACGGCACATCCTAATTGGTCCGACACTCACAAGTACAAGTGGGTGACGGTTCTTATCCGTTACCATAGCAACTAGCTAGCTGAAACCGTTTCCTTATGTAATGATAATCATCGGCTGCTGTTGAAAGGCTGCCTCTTTTCCCTTCAGCCCACTCATTGATGTAACACACACACGCACACACACGCACACGCATGCACACACACAGACTCATGCACACGCGCACACACACACACACACACGAATTGCAGTAAGGATACCAGTTTTGAATTAGTAGACGCATTCAGTAAAATGCTGGGACAAGAAACATAAAATTCAGACAAATGGAATCGTATCATTGAGTGAATGTGTTTTATTGTGTGTGTTCTTCCGCTGGCTTTGTGCGGGAGGAACGGGCACCAAGCAATTATATTTTGAGACTCATAAACACAATCACACACACAATCATCTTCTGACAAAAGGTCTAATACCCATCCACACACCCACACACCCACACACCCACACACCCACACAC